>JABUQX010051648.1:15000-20000 GCA_015478945.1 Trachelipus rathkii | reverse complement strand
TTTATTCTTTACTGCGATATTCTATCTGATTATTTTATATGTTATTCTCTATTTTCTGGAACTATCTATTATAATATAATATATATAGAATATACTCTAAAAGCTTTGCATGTAATTCTATATATAAACAAATACGTGCTAAATTAAAATATATATATATATAAATATATATATATATATATATATATATAATAATAATGTAAAAACGGGTTTACTTGGAACTGAATGAACACTTTGACCAATGTACACATTTTGTTGATAACTCCTAAACTATTTGGAGTAGAAAGGTGGTTTTAGGCTCATTTTGTTCGTAAAATGATGCTCTTTTAGATGGTATATGAATGTAAAACACAAACCTTTACTATCCTGTTTTACATGAAAATGTGTAGTTTTTCATTTTTTCTATTTTTCACACCCCTGAAAAATATTACCCCGTTTTTGCGGTCAGGAATATCTGACCCCCCCCAAAATTTGCACGTGTAGATAAGGTCATATGTAGGTACTTTTTTCAAATGAAAAAAAAAATTAACATTTTAATTTCTGTTGAAAGCGCTTTTTTTAACCCATGGTCCGGCAATTTGGAACACATTCAGTGGGTAACTTGGAACACACCCATTGATTTTAAAATGCATTTTTCTACTAATTATTTTTCTTTTTGAGACTATTTATAGATTTAAACAAACTTATCATTAAATTAAAAATAGAAATTGCGTCCGTAGAAAGATGAAATTTGGAGATTGCATTAGAGGAGAAGAAGTAAGAGGAGTCGGATTTGGAGCCGGCACCCGTGCTGTTCGAGTAGTTAAATAATTTGTTAAATTACAATATTGGGTGTCTCTTAATAGTTTATCAGCTCCGAAAACCTAGAACTCGAATACTCGAGGGCATTTACCATTTTCGTCAGAAAAGCCTTCGGCGTGTCTATGGACCAACCCCGGAGGGGTCCCCCGCAAAAGAGCCAGAAGAAAACACATAGTCGCACTAAAAACTATGACGAGTCTAGCAGAGGCTCGTCCTTATGCGCGTCAATTGTGTCTACATACCCCTTCCGTACACACGTAGCCTAAACGTACGTTAAAGAAGGGGGTGCCGCAGCCTCCTAAAACATAGGAAATGCCTGTAGAAGAATGAATTTGGAGAATACATAGAAGAAGGAGAAAAGGAGGTTGAGTAGAGGAGACGATAAACTCACAACGAGACAATAAAATATGTAATTTAATTTAATTTAATTTAATTTAAAATTAGATAACTCTAGAAATTAGTTTTAAGATAAATTTAAGTACTTACTGTCAAGAATTTAGCTTGAAATGGCCTCCCTGGATGATTTGGAACACCCGTTCCAAGTTACCCCGCATCACGTTTCTACACCTTACTACACTTACGAGCCTCCTATGAAGATAATAACAGCAGAATGGGCAAATAAATTGCAGGTAAATATAGAACAATGTTTAAGGCATATTTTTATTTACTTACTAACCATTTTATATAACTGCATCATAAAAATATTTTTAATCTACAAAAAAATCGTTCCAAGTTACCCCGTGTTACGTATATATATCAAAGACCGACAAGCCCCTATACACGGCATTTGAAAGCGTGCAAATCAAACGAAATTGGAAAAGTCGATAAAGAAAGCGTGTTCTAGACTCTCAAAAGTGGAGTACATGTAAGATTGAGCATAGCAGTTAAATCTGGGGGTCAGAGAGTTGCACAGAGAAAGGATGAAATGTATAAAAAAATATATCTCACGAGATCTTCTCAAAGGAAGAGGTACTCCACTGGAGAGTTCAAGATGGCAGTTGTCATTGTGGCAATGATAGTATAAAGGAGAGTGGTAAAATAGTTCGAGTCGTAAAAAGACCTAGACTCCACTTATCAAGGAGAACACTTTGCTTGTGGGACAACCCAATATATGTGAATATCAAAAATATCAAAAATTGTAATTTAATAATACACAACATGTTATAAAGAAATAGATGATAATTAATAATAATAATAATAAAATAATTAATAATAATAATAATAATAATACTATTAATTAATAAATAAGAAATACATAATAATAATAATAATAATAAAAATAATAATAATGTAATCACACTAATAATAATAATAATAATAATAATAATAAGTAATGAATATATCAATAAGTAATACATAATACTATTAAGTCACACTTAGATAATAAAATAAAATAGAAACTTCCGAAAACAATAATAATATAATAATAATACATCAATGAAATAATAATAATAATAGTAATAACTATAAGTAGTAGCTATTAAAGATAATATTCAATTATAAGGACAGCAAATGTTCAAACAATGTATGCGCATATATATATTTATAATATATATATATATAAGAATGTGAAAGTATAATAATATACAAAAAAATCTTTAAATACTTATACTCATTTATATATATAGGTTATATATATATATCCTATATATTTATATTATATAATATATATTATATATTAGAGTAGTATATATAGAGGTAAGCTTATAAGCTTCAGTTAATCACTACTAAGTTCCCAAAGGTATTAGGACATGCGAATAGAAATAAATGCATATCAAACATTTCTCAGATCTGCTTTGGTTCTGAGCGAAGCGGAATGCAGAATATTTTACATTGGTGTCTTTAAACATTGCTTTAATTTGAAGGGCGTGAGGAACGGATAGATAGAGTTAAACGTTCACTTCGATCAATCTTACTGTATCCACATTTTACACACGAAAGTTGCGATAGATCAAAACGAACTACTGTGTGGAGTGATAATATATGCGTTAACCTATTTGAAACACTAGAGAGCGTGAGCGTCTAATTATATACGAGACCTCTTTCGTGTATAAGTTTCTCTAATAAATTCAATTTATTTCTCACATAATGAGTAATTCGATATACAGAAATGGCTTTCTATCACTTAATATAGAAACACACAAAATTTAAATCATTATTTTAAGACACACAATAATCTGGTTCACTAAATGAATACTAGTATATGGCAAAATTATATAAATTAAAACGGAAACTTTGTATCGCTACGAAAAATACACCAACTATTATACTTGTAGGGGTAGAAGAATAGAACGATTTTATATTTCCTTATTTAGTAGTTACATCCCAACGGGGGTTCCTAGGCACCATTTTCTACTTTATTGCGTATATATTATAGACGTACAACTATTCCACATATAACTATCTCACACAAAAGAGAAATTAAGAAGAGTACAGTTACGTAGGGCTCGATCAAATAAATTACCTTATATAAAATATTCAAGCTATATAAGCATATATACCAAAATAAATGGATCTATAATCTATGTATATATATACCTATATATGATATATATATATATATATTATATGAATATATATTATATATATATTTACATTACTATACTACTTATATTAAGAAATATTAAGTATATATATCATATATATATATAGTTGAATACTTATATATATTTACTACTTGGTCAAGTACTAATAGTACTGAGTGGAGATATATATCTCACAAAAGTACCCATTGCATTTAATATAATAATTATATTGTATAAGTAGGGACAGTCAAGACAGAAGTATACCCTTAAGCTAATCTAATGTGAAAATAGAAGAACGTGGAAGAGGAGAGTTGTAATACCGAAGAAACAAACCGTTCGTTTTTTAAAGAGAGAAAACTTTTTTTTTTAAAAAAGACCAAAAGGTTCCAAAATTTTGGTTTTTTTGTTTTTTTTTTAAATACTTATTTTTCATATTATATCAAGGGTCTTTTTTAGGTATGATGTAGACAGGTAAGGATTACAGTATCAAGTATGTATCATAGAGGAGGCCTATTTACAAAAGTCATAAAGACTAATACATTATATGCATACACTGAAACACTTCTTTTGTTATGAGGGCTCTGGGTAAGCAAAAGTAAATATTTACATTTCACTATGTATCCGCTCATATTTACATAGTATATTCAAATGCATTATTTATGGATTATATTATGAGTTAAATGAAATACTAATTAATTATCTATTATTATTATTTTATTAATTATACACTAGTCAGACTGGACTTTATTTTTATTATATGTGATACAAATGAGTTGGTATAGTAGAGTTTGTCTATTTCAACACTGTAGCAGCGAGCTCTTCCCTGGTAATATATAATATAATATTATATAATAATATATATATAATTAAGACCACTAAATTTATAATGAAAGGCTGTATATATAAGTAGCTATTATTCATATATAGGCATTATTTATCTGAATATGGCCCATAAATAAATATACTGGACAGATATATATTCTTCATCTACCTTTTCCTCCCCAAGACTCGGTTCTCATGCCGTAAGGTGCGACAGAATTCGAAAAACTCATGAAACAACGCTCGGTAACAAGCATCAGAAAAGTAAAGAAGCTGCAGCGCGTGAGGGAAGAGTACTGACACTATGTGAACGAAAGCAGTAGCCCAGCCTTCCTCCCTGCAAGCGTGCCCCGTCTGACTGTAACCACATTAAATTATGCAATGAGCTCGTCCAGTCAGAAAAATCCACCCTAAGCTTACGGGGGAGTGCGGACGACCCTCACTATGTAAATCGTCAGTGTAAGGGGTCATCCCTTGACCCAGGTGGCCCACAACCATACGCCCCTCACAAAAACCCCCCATTCTCTCTTATTATGCACCTTTATTTCTCGCTCTGCCAAACTCACATTTCTCTCCTTCAGACATTCGTGTACTGACTCAATCCACTTTTTCTCGATCTCCCAAGCCGCGTCGGTTTTCAACACACTCGCCCCTATACATCTGCTTAAAAACGCGGACTATCATTCATCCTTCCACATGGACCAAACCATCTCAACATACTAGCATTATTCTCTGTTTACCCCTTCGTCAGCACCACATTCAAGTTTCTAATATTCATTCCTCATTTTATCAATTCTTCTCACACCTAGCATGGCCCTAAGATTGTCATTCTGAACACATTGAACTTTAGATCTA
>JABUQX010051648.1:0-10000 GCA_015478945.1 Trachelipus rathkii | reverse complement strand
CTTGAGGAACAATGCGATTGGGAGATTGAAAGGAGAAACTGGGCCTCCAGAAAAGCTGCTAATAAACGACCGGCTAAGGAAATCGGAGTGACGAAAAGAGACCGAAAGATTTTGCAAGATGGTGTTGTAACTCTGGGCATAAGTTTGGCCCTTGGCCGGTTATCCTGCAAGCTGGAGCAATCTTGTAGTATACACTCCAAAGTTTCTTATTACATTTAAACAAGTTAATATAATAATCCACATACTCACCACAAATCGTATTATTCATACTTACTCAATTAGTATTTTTTATTTAAGAAACTTAACCATCAAATCTTACCAAAAAATACTTTTGAACTTCTTCATCTAGGGTGTTCAATGAAATGTTTTTCTCAGTTGGCAATATCTACAACTCAAAAAGGAATAGACTTTCAAGTGAAAAAGCTTATACTGTTCTATTTTTGGGTCATAATTTGTAAATCTTAGGCATCGTCAACAATGAAACAACATCAATCAATATTTGTTGTTTATTGTTATATGATATTCCAAACAGTGTTCAACAAGTAGCAACTATTAGAAACAGCTTGTCTTCGCTGAAGCAACAAAATCAAAGCAACATTTTTTTTTGTTTCTGTTCCTAGGCAACATTTAATTCTAGTAACAAAACGTCCACATCGAACTCTAGCTGATGAAGACTTGCTTCTTGCAGAAGAAACTTTGAAGTAAGGACAGCTTTATCTCCTGATTTCTTCATAGAAGATAGTTTTTTAGTTCTCGGAAAGTCTAACAATCAAATTTTTCATTTTCCAGTTTATTTCAATAATATCTTCCTCCAAGCATCTTCCATTACATTACGGCATTTATATTTTTTATTTCCTGGCACCCATAGATACTCATATTTCCTGTACTCCTAAATAAATTTAACGAATTGAAATGCAATGAAATCTCGCGCAACAATCTCTATATAAGACTTCTTTCTTATGTAGTTTCAAGAGCTGAATTCAAAAATTATATTGGTTTTTGTCTACAAGGTTCAGTTTCGCCGCCGTTCATATGAAAACTAACAAAATGGAAAAAAGAGAAGAAAAAAATTAGCATTTCATAAACAAAAACCGCTATATATTTTTTATTATTCTTCCTATCAATATGAAAACGAGAAAAATAATCTTATTTGCAATTTTTCTTCCATGTTTACATGTGTGAATAGTGTCAAATCTAGGATCTGACATGCAAAACCATAATCCAAAAATACTATAATTAAACAGCTTATACATCAAGCAACAGAAAAACAAATGTGAAATTTCGTTTGAACTGTCCTATATATTGGCGTTAAATAGCGCAGAGGGGCTTCATGCCCGATTTTTATAAAAATCACAGGGTATACTCTAAAAAAATAATAATGAAGAATAAAAAAAAACAAACGTGGCGGTCTCTTTAGGAAAACACGTTACAGCCTCTCAAAGTTGTTAAAACTCCCATAGACTTTTCATTTTTGATCCATCCAGGTTAGGTCTCATTTCAGGCCCTCTAGTTCAGGTTATGATATGTTTTGTTAGGTATTCACAGAGAAAATCTATGTATACGTAACAAATCTTATCATAACCTGAACTAGGATGGTCCTAAAACTAGGACGAGGCCCACTAATTTTTTTTTTATATATATATATATATAAGAAAGCCTATGGGAAAATTTTAAATTTTGAAAGGTTGTAACTTTTATTTCTAAAGACTTAAATCATTTTCGTTTTTTTTTAAGCTTCATTATTATTTTTTTAGAGTATATCCTGTGATTTAAAAAAAAAAATACATATATTTTTTATAAGAAAATCCTATGGGAGTTTAAACAACTTTGAGAGACTGCAACTTTTTTTCCTAAAGAGATCGCCACGTTTTTTTTTTTTTTTTCTTCATTATTTTTTTTTTAGAATATATCCTGTGATTTTTATAAAAATCGGAGGTGAAGCCCCTCTACGCTATTATTATTATTATTATTATTATTATTATTATTATTATTATTATTATTATTATTATTATTATTATTATTATTATTATTATTATTATTATTATTATTATTATTATAATTATTTATAATTATTATATCATTAATATTATTATTATTATTATTATTATTACTTATCATTATTATTATTATTATTATTATATTATTTTTGTATGATTAGTATTATTATTATTATATTATTATTATTATTATTTTGTTATATTATTATTTATATTATTATTATGTATTATTATTATTATTATTATTTTATTATTATCTATTATATAATTATTATTTGGATTATTATTATTATTAAAGTTTTACTTTTTTCTTTCCAATTCCCTAAATATTTTCTTCTGATGTTCATTTAATTTCCTTAATATTAATCTTACGAGAATAATGCAAAGAAAGTAAGAGGCCATATTTTAAATTTATTAGATCCCTGACCGGTTTCGTCCGGGGTAAACCTCTGGACATCTTCAGATTTTGCATTCTACAATAGAATCGAATTATTTTAACAAGATTAAAAAAATTTTAAATTACACAATTAGATTTTAGATTTTAGATTTTTAACATTTCATATTATATTAACTAAGGACAAATACATTGAACCTTTTATGTAAATGTTCTGGTTTTAGAGTGTTATTATGTAATAAGCCTCAGCTATTTTCAGTTTTTGGGCCTTTCCACATGAGGAGTGTAAAATTTAAATTGATTTTGAAAAGTATCAGGTACCAGTTGTCTTGTTGTGCTCCAGTGGATAAATGTTCGTACTATTTTTACGGGTTAAAGCAGGTGCTGGTACTGCCCTGATCTGTTAATCTATTAAGGTCGTGTAACCAATATACGTCAGGACGTACAGTCAGGACTCGGGAACGACATTGCGATTGTTAACACAACATGCGCTGATTAACCTGATAAGAGCGTATCCTTAGTTGAGAAGCAGGAAGAAAGTTTTGTTGTTTTGGTATAGTTTAACTGTGATTTTTGAATTACTTGTAGATTTAATGTGAGCGTTAATAATGCCGCGTAGGCATTTTTCCTCTTTATCGAAGCTTTTGCATTTGAAGTTTTAAAAGATAAAATTTAAGCTTTTCAGCGTATTGCTTAGTATTGTTCCTGTTTTTATAGAGTTTGATGTGATCGTTTTGTTAGAATTATTTTCTCCCGTTAACATTTAACAGGGTGGTACACGTTAATCAGGTTCTGTTTAATTCTTTTAACTTCAGCATCAAATGACTCCCAATCCGAGCATAATTTATAAGCCCTATATTTGAGTGTTTTAACATTGAATTCTTATATACTTCTGGGGGAGTAGGAGTTTAATTAAGCGTTACAGACCATCTCATCCCCAGTTGGTTTGACATGTATGCCTGTGGAAAAAGTTCCATCTATCATTAATTTTGATTTTAATATCAAAAAGTTAATAATATTATTTAGGGATGTTTCAGATGTGAAAATTTGAGGCAAGAAAGGCTTTGCAAGCGGTTGATAAACTGATGAATGTCTGTATGGTTCCTAAATATAGTAAGGGTGTCATCAACGTATCTTACATAGAAGACTGGGTTGAATGTGTTGTTTTCCCTCAAAATTTTGTTTTCTAGCTCCGCCATGTAAAAGTCAGCGAATGTAGGGCCTAGAGGTGAACCCTAGAACTCTATAAAAAAACAGGACAATACTAACAATATCGCTGAAAACATTAAATTTTATTTTAAAACTTCAAATGCAAAAGACTTCGATTAAAGAGGAAAAATGCCTACGCGGCATTATTAACGCTCACATTAAATCTACAAGTTAATTCAAAGAATCACAGCCTAAACGTATACCACCAAAACAAGAAAACTTTCTTCCTGCTTCTCAACTAAGGATACCCTTTCAGTTAATCACCATGTTGTGTACCAATTCGCATGTTCCGAGTCTGACTGTACGTCGACGTATATTGGTTACACGACTAATAGATTAACAGACTAGGGCATACCAGCAAACCGGCTTTTTTCTAAAAAAACAAAACCCCCAAGTAAAATATAACGACAACATTTATCCACTGAGCACAAAACAAGACAACTGTTACCTGATTATTTCAAAAGCATTTAAAATTTTACCACTCCTCATGTGAAGCCAAAAAACTGAAAATAGCTGAGGGTTATTACATAAAACATCTAAAAAACCCGACATTAACATTAAAGTTCAAATGTATTGTCCCTTAAAGTTAAATATATTGAAATGTTAAAATCTAAAATCTAAAACTAATTTTGTAATTAAATTTTTTAAATCTTATGTTAAAAATAATTCATTCTATTGTAAGAATCAAAACTCTGAAGATGTCCGAGGTTTACGGACGAAACCGGTCAGGATCTAATAAATTTAAATATGCCTCTTACTTTCTTTGCAAATTATTCTCTAGATTAATATTAAGGAAATTAAATGAACATCAGAAGAAAATATTTAGGGAATTGGAAGTAAAAAGTAAAACTTATATTAAAACTAAAGCTGATGTAGAATTTCTATATTATTATTATTATTATTATTATTATTATTATTATTATTATTATTATTATTATTATTATTATTATTATTATTATTATTATATAAGATTATTATTATTATTATTATTATTATAAAATTACTATTATTATTATATTATTATTATTATTATTATTATTATTATTATTATTATTATTATTATTATTATTATTATTATTATTATTATTATTATTATTATTATTAGAAATAGTTGCAGTACTAGTAGTAGTTGTAGTAATAGTAATAGTTGTAGCAGTACCACCTATATAGCAGTTTTACTTAGCAATTGGCTTTTTTAACTTATATTCCTTAAAATTCGTCATTTTCTACTATTAGGTCTAAAAGCTAAAAAAAATTTAAATATTTTTTTTCTTCTCTTTCTACCATTATACTGAAAATATTTTAAATAAATTTATTAAATTATATTTCTTCATTACATTCATCCTCTTCGATAAAGTTTAGTTTCCAATAATTCTCTATTTTATGTATGACTTTTTTTGAAATATATATATATAAAATATATATATATATATATATATATATATGTATATATATATAATATATTATATTATACTAATATATATATATATATATATATCATTATAGTTATATACCGTATATTATATATATATATATATAATATATATATAATATATGTATATATAATAGATATAAATATAATATATATATATATATTATATAACTAATAATATATATATATATATATATATATATTATATATATATATATATAATATATATATTATATATAATATACATATATACATATATCATATATATATAATATATATATATATATATATATATATATATATATACCGGTATACTATATATATGTATATATATATATATATATATACATATATATATTATATAATATTATATATATATATATATATATATATATAAATATACCAGATAATATATATATATATAAGTATATATATACTATACTATATATATATATTATGATATAATATACTAATATATATATAGGTTATATATACTACTATATATATAATATATATATAATACCAAAAAATGTCAACAAACCAAACTACCCCACTCAGAAAACAGACACAAACCACAAAAAAAAAGCAGACTTGGACACCAATTTACCAACTAAATCAGAAAACAAACATACATCCCTAAATATTCACAAACGGCACCACCAACTCAATAAAGCCATACAAAACTTCATTTCCTCTAATCCAAAATGCAGCTAACAAATCCATTCCCAGAGGATACATCAAAAAATACAACACAACCATAACACCTGAAATAAAACGACTAATCAAACAATGAAACTCACTCAGAAAAATAATACCCACATCACTCCAAACGACAACACAGATTAACGCCATACAACACACCTAAATCATAAAACTTAAACAAACACACGCTCTTCAAACAACGTTTCAAAACCCTTCCTCACCAAGAACATCAAACACACGAATAACACCAGAAATGTTGGAAAAACAGTAACATACACTGAAAAAACTCAACCAACCAACCAACCAACCACTTAGTCCTATCAAAAACCCAAAACACACAAAATCTCCAGTCCAACAAAAGACACGCAAACATTCTTCCAACTTACTTCGCAAAGCAGAATCAAAAACCCATGCACTCTCAAAACAGGAAAATCATTAAAGCTCTCAAGAAAATAAAACTCAATCACAATCCAACAATAGGGATAACCACAACTGACCTAGAACACAAAACAAAGACACTTAAAACTTACCTGCAACTGGCCCAGACAACATCTCAAACAAACACCTCAAACACCTAGGGTACACAGCTCTAACTCAATTAGCACAAATATATAATAGTTCTATCAGCCTAAATTTCATTCCCTCTATCTGGAAAAACAGCTATCATTATACCCAAACTAAAACCAGGAAAAGACCCCTCTGACCCTTCATCATACCGCCCCATCTCTCTATTATCAACACTATGCAAGCTACTTGAAAAAATCATACTAAACAAAATAACTCCACACAACATGAAACACAAATTCCAACACGGTTTCAAACAAAACCATTCAACTACAACCACACTCATAAACATTATTCAGCCCACAATCAACGGCCCTATACATCTCCGAAAAACCCATCATGCGACAATAGTCATCGAGCATGCCAGGTCAGTCAAAGCATTCCGAGACGAAGGACCTAAACATAACTTGATCCACAAAATAACAAAATCTAACATCCCCAACAACCTAAAGAAATGGATTTCCAATTTCCTATAAGAAAGAGCAGCGCAAATACAAACAAACAATACAAAATCCAGAACAGTAAACATCAATAACGGAGTACCCCAAGGCACAATACTGTCCCCCACACTATTCAACCTATTCACCGCCGATCTCCCACGACCACCAAACAGAACACACACATCGCATACACAACCTACGCGGACGACCATTACCACTTAAACTCACTACACACCAAAAACATAAACACGGTCACAAACCTGACACAACACACAATACATCACCAACTTCAAACAATGGCTGACAGCACAACAGAATGTTCGCCTCACCAAACAAATCATCAATTACTTTAATCACCACCGACTGCCAACTGCGCACCCACACACCCCCCAAGTTAATTAAACAACATTGTTATATCATTCAACAAAACTCCCAAAATTCTTGGCACTCATCTCACATTCACAAAACACACAGACAACATAACTTCATCTGCAAACAAGAAACTGAACTTATTAAGAACCATCGTTGCAGAGACTTCACAAACACCATAAAAAGACATCCCACCATCATATACAAAACAATACATTAATCCCGACTCTAAACTCGGGTTTTCAACTAGGCACACTATGGACCAAAACAACATAAAGAAAACTCCAAACCGACACAAAACAAAGCATTAAGAATCATAACAGGATGCACATCAACAACAGCGCAACAACACCTACACGAAGAAACCAAAATACTACCCATAGACACTCACCTGGATATGATAAGCACACAATTTTTTACCAAAACACCCCAACACCCATGTCACATTACCCCTCTAACCCCATCCACCACAGACTCAAACAAGCTCCTTCTTCGCCAGCTCTATATTACAAACAAATTCTGAATAGCATTCCACCTCCACCAAACAACACATCATACACCAAACAAATTCACACGACACTAACAGAAAACTGCTTAAGACGCAGACCACCAAACAACATTCTAAACAAACACCCGCCAGAAATAGCACCAGAATTCAACTCACTACCAAGAACCAGTCAGTCGTCCTTGGCCAAGTTAAGATGCGGCAACCACCCTAACTTACAATATTACAAACAGATTCAAACTACCCCAATCCACCACAAACATCTGTCAAGACTGTAACCAGGTCCCGGAGAACAAATCTCACTTTTTTCTCTCCTGTATATCTAACTTTCAACCCAGAACAATCTGGAATATTTCATACCTAGAAGATCCTGGAGAAGGCCGGAGATCTTGGCGGGATACCTGGACGAGGTGTGGCCCCTCCCAAGATGGGGTGGTCAGTATATATATACTATATATATATATATACTATATATTTATATAAGTATATATATAATATATATCATATATCATATATTATATATATATAATATATATATATATATATTATATCATATATATATATATATATATATATATATAATATATAATATATATAATATATACATTATATTATATATATATATATATATATATATATATATATATATATATATATATATATATATATATTATATATATATATTATATATATATAATATATATATATACTATATATATATAAAAATATAATATATTATATCATATTATATATATATACGTACTACATACTAATATATTAATATATATATATATATATATAAAATATATATACCTATATAATATAATATATATATATATATATATATATAATATATATATATATATATATATATTATCATTATATTCAATGATCCACACTCATAAGTAAAATGAAATATGTGCTTTATATAAAACAACTGCATAGGGCATATTTTTGGATATTTTCTATATGCTGGCGTTAGCAGACTCATTTCTTATACTTCTTAATGAAATATTGACCCTAATCTTGTTAAGACTGTTCTGAGAATGACGATTAATGAAAGCCAAGTAAAACTGACGGTTCGATTTTCAAAGCTTCCTTCTTTAGTTGATTCAAGAAAAAGATTTTTATGAGCGAAGTGATAGTTTAAACTAAATTAATAAATGATTAAATATGAAAGAATATATATATATATATATATATATATAGTATATAATATATAATATATTATATATATATATATATAATATACTATATATATATATACTATATAATATATATATATAAATACGATGTGTCTAGAAGGGGACGGGGGGGCACTTGCCCCTTAAATCTTGAGCGAAATAAAAAATGAACCTACTATGCTTTGCCAGACGCACGTTTTTAAGGGTTCTATTAGTAGAAAACTTGAAAAAAAAAATCAATCGATATATAATGACAGTAGTATACGAATTAGCTTACGTATTATAATACTTACATTGTTCTAAAGAGTTTTAATGTTTTTCGGTTCAATACTGGCTTGAAATCAACTAGTTCTGCAGAAGTATACGGTTTTGCGTCAAAGAAAATTAATACCTATATATATACTAGTAATATAATATATATATATAATAATATAATATACTATATATATAGTATATATCATATATACATATATAAATATATATATAATAATATAATAATACTAACTATATATCTATCAAATAATATATACTACTATAATATATATATATATAATTATAACGAGGATGACCCGTATATAAGGGGAATGGTTTCGATAAGAATAAACAAACGAATCGAGAAGTATTTTCTTTATCTGTGGCAATTCTCTATTATGTAGAGTTATTTGCATATATCTATGAATTTTTATATTTATTTAGGGAAATTTTTTATAAAATTTATAAAATATTTCTATTAATTATGACATTTTTAAAAATTAGCAAAGATTGCATATTATATTATTATATTATTATTATTATGATATTATTATTATTATATTATTATTATCTATTATTATTATATTATTATATTATTATTATTATTATTATTATTATTATTATATATTATTATGGTATTATATTGATTATTATTATTATTATTATTACTACTACTATATTATTATTATATATCTATATATTATTATTATTATTATCTATTAATTATTCATTCACTTAATATATAGATTATATGATGATATTATTAAATTATTATTATTCATTATTACTTTATTTAATTAATATTATTTAATATTTGAATTTGATTTTTTTTTCTGTTCTTCAATTTTAACTGTCTTTCTTTTTATTCTCAGATTATCACTATATTTAATGTGGGAGTATTTCTTTATTTTAAAAAACTCCACCAGAAGAAGCGAAAGTCAACCGTCTCTCA
>JABUQX010051647.1:0-52500 GCA_015478945.1 Trachelipus rathkii | reverse complement strand
GAGAGAGAGAGAGAGAGAGAAGAGAGAGAGAGAGAGAGAGAGAGGAGAGAGAGAGAAGAGAAAAGCTTTAATTTATAAATATGAAGCAGACGAATGTACAAGAAGAAAAAGTGGTAGAAATGGAAAAAGATCTTCACTCTTCAGGTCTTCCAACTTCAAGTTTCCAACTCAAGAGGTTGAAGACTGAAGTTTTGCTAGAAAGCGTTGATGTTGGGATCTGAGGAAATTTGGGTTTTGACTTTTTGGAAGTGAATTAAAATTAAATAAGAACATTGCACTTTCTTCGATTACATTACACACTAATCATACTAATAGCGTTTAAATCGTATTAAAAACGAAAAAATAGCTATAATGTAATTAATGAAGCTAGAATCTTCAAAATATTCGATTTAAGTACAAAATAAAATTGATTTCTACAACGAAATTAATTTAAAATTGGATGGTAGACAACTGATACTTGGACGACTGGAAGTCTGGATCTTAAGGAAATCTATTAAATTCTGCATTAAAATTGAAATAATATTTAAGAAGTTCCAACTGGATGCCAGACGACATTATCAAAGGAAAAGCTTTAGTGATTACCCCTGGAACAAGATAAATATATGGAGAGTATAAGTTTCCGGATAAAAGATATATTTTTGGTGATAGGGAAATGGGGAGTAAGAATTGACTTTATATAAGATCGTTAGTTGGGACAAATTAATGGGTGAGTTGTCAATAACAGGTCTGACTTTTACTATTCAGTGAGCGGAAGAAGTAGATTTTATATATATATATATATATATATACTAATATATATATACTATATTATATTATAACTATATATATAATATATATATATATATATTATAGTATATATATATATATATATATATATATATATATATATAATATTATATAATATATATATATATCAGACTGGCGTTGCGCCACCGAGTTGCGCCTATGCGCTTATGGCGCACTTTTCAATTTGTAGGCGCAAAGGCGAATAGGCGCAACAATTTTAAAAAGGCGGACTAAGCAAAGGCGCACAGCCAATTCTCTGCGCTTATAGCCGCGCCTATGAACAGAAACAAAGTATTTTTTACCCTTAAAAGTTTAGAAACTTAGAAGCATGGCAAACTTGTATCATTCTTAAAACCAGGAAAATTCTTTTAATATATAATATATATTATTATATTAATATAATATATATATATATATAATATATATATATATAATAATATATATATAATATATATATATATATATAGTATATATATATATATATATAACTAGTTCAGTAGTTCTTAAACTACAAATAAATTGGCAAACTATGGCTCTTGAAAATTTTCAACTTGCTCAGCGCTCGTGCTGTAAAATAACAGATTTTGACAATAAAAGACAGGAAGAGGAAGAGGACGTGTAGATATTAGTTTACGGTGTTTAATTAAAAAATTAAAAATGTGTTTTCTTCCTTATAAAAGCATGCTTTTTATTATCGCACTAAAGTTGACTTTGCAAATAAATTTAGCAAAACAGCCACGGCCGGCCGAAAAAGTCGCAGGCGCAAAGGCGCATAGCCGCAACAATGAATAGGCGCTGATGTGACAAAAATATAGGCGCTAGGCGCACAAGGTCCGGCGGCATAGGCGCAGGCGCAGGCGCACTCAAAAAAAATTATAGGCGCGCCCAGCTCTGATATATATATATATATATATATATATATATATATATATATATATTATATAATAATATATATATAATATAATATATAAATATATATTTTATTAATGGCTATTATAAAATCGTTAATTTAGTTAATTACATATTTAAACAAAACAATCGTAATCGCCAGTAGATGATTAAACTAGTCGGGACTCGGTATGTTAACTGTAAACAACTCACAGGAATCCTGTTCCGGTATTAGATTTCTGCAAGATTATCTTCGTCCACACTGACACTGAAAACACTCCATAGAGCTACACGTAAATCAGGGTCAGGGCTGGTCTCGAGTGGACTGCAAAGTCTTGCCATTGAATAACTGAATAGTGATTATTGAATACTCAGAAGACAATTTTTTGGTTCCCGAAAAGATGTGCCATGTCGATCCCCCCTATCCCTATTTTTGGTCCCGAAAAGACAAAAAATCTAAAACCAATTTTTCGGTTTATTTTATACACGACATTGGGGGACGGGCGAAAACGGAATATGGGAAAAAAGAGTTCATAAGTCAGGGTGCGGGAGAGGGGATTAAGATTTTTTTTTTCGCCTTTAAAAAAATTTTTTTTTGAAAAGAATATCGATTCGATATTAAGAAAAAAAATATCGAAATATTAAATCGCCTAACAAAATATCGCCCAAAAATATCGATATATCGAGCCAAAAAATATCGATATTTCGAATATCGATATTTTTTGGCCATCCCTAGTCTGAGGTATGGACCCGGATGAGGGATAAATACCTCCCTTCGAGGAGTGAAAAAAAAAAATAAAAAAAATAAATAAATAAAATTATATAATGTCGATGTGGCCATGAGTGTAATGAGAAAAAAGAAACTTAAAAAGACACATGCTTATGCATTGTAAACAAAATATAGCATCAGACAAAGCGGCCAACTGCTTGGAAACACAATCCCCCGGAATAGAAGAAAATGAAGAGTGCTGTTTACTCTACGATTCCGTCACGCCCAACGGATTAGCAGTCGCCCATAAGATTGACATCGTATTCAAGGATAAGAGGAATCAGAAGTGATATATAATAGTAGTGGGAGTCCCAAATGATAATAACGTGGTGGCATATGAAAGGGAAAAGGAGATGAAATATCAAAGAATCAAACACGAAATCAGAAGAATGTGGAACACCAATGACATTGTGGTGATTTCCATAGTAGTTGGAACTCTGGGTGTAATAAAGAAGAGTCTTGTAAAACATCTAGAGAAAGCTCCCAGTATCAATGTCAACACCTGAATGAGCTTAATGGTTCCAGTAAAGACATTGCAATCTACGACTGTGTTAGGATTTGGGTAAAAAAAATTTTTTTTTGGATTGTTCTGATGGTCAAGGTTTGACCACGGACATCTAAGATCTAAAGACCTAGATATCTAATAACCCTTTAAAAGGGAGAAAAAAAATTAGAAGAAAAACAGACTACATAAATTCGAACAAAATTAGAGTGGAACAAGACCAAAGGTGGGAATAAAAAACGCAAAAGGAAAATACAAAAATATTAAAAGACAAGCTTGAAGCAGAGAGGAAGAGGAAAAATAAACCAGTGAAGACAATAAACAATGGCAAAAGAATACAAGAAAATCATAGACGAAAGTTATATGGATGAGGAAAAATAAGTGGAGACACTCACGAGGGGACGATTACAAGCAGAATAGGATAGAGTGATTATGGCCGCTCAAGACCGAACAATCAGAACAAGATGGCATCGAAAGCATATAGAAAGAGAGAACATCTGCGACAAATGTAGAGTGTGCGACCAAGACACAGAATCTGTCCCTCACATTCTAACAGGATGTCAGACTCTGCTAAATAGACACCTATATACTGAAAGGCATAATACCATCTGCAGATTGATCCATTTTAAATTGTGCCAAAAGTATAACATCAGGACAGGAAGCGGCCAACTACTTGAAACAAAATCTCGTAAATAGAAGAAAACGAAAGTTCTGTTACTCTTGATTCCGTTATTCCAACGGATGTAGCAGTCGCCCATAATAGACCGGACATCGTAGTCAAGGATACGAGAGATCAGAAGTGTTACATAATAGAAGTGGGAGTCCCAAATGATGATAACGTGGTGGCTTGGGAAAAAGAAGTAAGATATCAAAGACTCTAACACGAAATTAAGAAGAATGCGGAATACCAATGACATTGTGGTGATTCCCATAGTAGTTGGAACTCTGGGTGTAATAAAGAGTCTTGTAAAACATCTAGAGAAGCTCCCAGTATCTGTCAACACACTGGAACTGATCTTAATATGTTGCCAGAAAAAGCATTGCAATCTTACGACTTGTGTTAGGATTTGGTAAAAAAAAATTTTTTTTTTTTTGGAGTTGTCCTTATGGTCAAGGTTGACCACGACATCTAAGAACTAAGGACCTATAGATCTATTAATAACCTTTGAAAGGGAGAAAAAATTAGAATCTGCAAAACTCCAGTAACTGAAGAACAGATAAAGCAGATTAAAAAGAGGTGAATAAAGATCTTGAGGGAATGAATATATGTGCAGACCATTGGATTTGGACGTGCAAAAGGAATGACTTTTTAATGGAAAGCTATTTTATTGGAGAATTTATACCAAGAAAAACAAACGAGTGAAATATAGAAGTGGGTAGTGAAAGGAAATAAAACTACCTTTTAACGTGCTTTATCCCTTATGCAGAGGGTAACACGGGGGACCACAGGAAATCGAACTTTAAGGCCGGCTATCCCCAAACCAGCGCCACCAACGTGTCGCAGTCGAGTTTTAATTCTTAGCCCCCTGGTAATAAAACCCAAACTGCTACGCATAAGATTTGAACCAGCGCCCTCTCGAATGTGAGGCGGCGACTGAGTCTCCTGCGCCACGAGGATTTCATGGAATATCGGTTCAGAAAAGTTTATAATCAATATAATAGAAAACAAATGGTTAATCAAAAACAAGCAATTCTGAATTATTCAAAAGACAGAAAGAGCCAGGAACAAAGAAAAACAAAAAGCTACACTACCATCTTTTGAAGAAATTGAAGTAATAAAAGGAAAAGCATTAAACATAGTTGAAAATGAGTTAGAATTAACACCTAAAATGGTAAAAGAAATAAGAACACCAAGAAAATACAAGAGGGCTCAGTAAAAGGAAAGAAAAGGGAAATGTAAACTACCATTATACCAGAAAATGAAAAAGAAAAATACATAGTTATCAGAAATAAATTGTAATATAGAGGAAAATGTAGAACAGGAGCTAAAACAAGGGAAACTATAAGAACAAAGAAATAAAACCACCCTGGAAAATTAGACTGGATAAAGAAATAGAAAATCTAAGAAGAGAAATGTCAATATTATCTGCATTTCAAAGTGAAGTTACTGCTACCATCACAAGAAGAAAAGTACAGGACTTACTTTAGAGAGAGAGGGTTGAAAATGGGGACCCACTTGTTCATGCAGTAGGAATAAGGAAACTAATACTAGTTGCAAAGGTTAAAAAAAGACATATGAAAAAACAATAGAATATTTAGAGAAGACCCGGCAAAACTTTATAGAAAATTAAGAAAGGATATGATTAAAGTGGAAAGACCACCACCTAAAGAAGAAATCGAGAAATTTTGGATGGAGATTTCTGAAAGTGAAGTTAACCCTAATAATAAGTCTGATTGGAAAAGAGAAATTGTAGACGACCCCCAAATTACATTGTCGACAGCATTTTGGTCGACAACTTTTTTTCATAAATTTAGACAATATGACCTGTCGACAATTTGGGCCTAGCTTTATTTAAAATTAAAATATAAATGGGGACTGATTGAAGTTGAATAAATCAATATGAAAAGGGGGGGGGGTCTTTCAGGGGGATTAGTTATCGCCACAGCTCTTCATTTTGCCCATTAACCCTTTAAGCAGTCTAATAAATAAATTACTAAGACGGTATAGCCGCATTCTTGTTTTCTGTGGAGGTCCCTCCCTGTACATCCACTCAAAAAATAAATAAATTACAAAATGGATATAGAATAAACGCACGTAACGAGAAATCGAGCAAAGTAATTTCACACCTGTTTTATACAGGGTTGGCAGAAAAGCCAGTGGCTTTATGGACTTTTGACCAGAAAACTGACCCCGGCTTTTTGGCTTTTTGATAATATAGAAATCTAAATATGTAAAATATAAATATTGTTCTTTAAATTAGATAAACTGCTAAATTAGCGAGAAAAAAATGAATTTTTTTATCGATTTAATAAAAGTTCCTAAATATCATCATCATCATCTTCCTTTTTTTTCCCCCAAGACTGGGAGTAAAGTGCGTGACATGCATCTGAAAAGAAAAGTAGTTGAAAAAACATGACACAAGTCGAAAAGAAAGCCCAGCCTTACCGAGAATTCGTTGCAGTCAGAAAATCCACCCTAGAGCTTCACGGGACGCGACGAACCCTCACTATGATCATCAAGTGTAGGTCATCCCCTGGGCCCAGGTGGGCCACACCATACCCCCTCACAAAACCCTCCATCACTCGTACTATGCAACCTTATCTCGCCTGCGATGTAAAACTCACAGTCTGCTTAACCAACCGACGGGCATCATCCCTTTTCACATGACCAAACCATCTCAACGTATTTTCATTTATTCTCTCATTTACCCCTTTCTTCATACTACATAACTCTCTAATACGTTCATTCCTCATGATAAAAAACAGTGGTAAACAGAGAATAGATAAGAAAGAACACTTACCAACTTTTAGAAGATCCCAGAACTCCTGAGAATGTCAAGCTTAATGAAAGTAATAAATTCCTTGTTCTTAAAATAAGATATCCTTTTGTTATTAGTTACTCTGGTAACTATTGATTTGAAGCTTATACATTTATATATAAACAATATGCACAGTACTATACGATGAGGAGCCCAGTTCCCAAGAATTCTTGAGTGGCGGGCTCTTTTGCTTTTGTTCGTTAGTTCAATGAATCCTTAACGTGAAAACTCTAAACCGTAAATCCGTAAAAACCGTAAGCTTTGACAAACTTCCTAATCCGTTCCCTAGTTACACCCTTTACGTCTTAAATCCAAGAACAACCCTTTATTACATCTAGTAACCTGTATTCGCTATATTCAAAGCTTATACACTGAAATATAATAAACAAAAAAATAAGAAACACAGAAAAACATTCACTAAATAAATAATAGATAAATAATAAAACACTGCATTCCTCTTCTTATTCCAACGTCCATCCTCCATCCTCAAAGAAAAACCCGAAACATTTTCTTCTTCCTCTTCTTCTCCTGCCCAGAAACATTCATCCTTTTAAAAGAAAAGAAAACACAATACTCATCACTCTTATACCTTTCTCTCCCTTCTCTTTCTCTCCCTAACACACTAATCACAAAAAAAACCACCCCTAAAAAAAACAACCCAACAACACCATAAAAACAAAAAAACAAACAAACGCCTCCACACCCCTACTCACATAGTTACTCCTGTTCCGCTTCCTTTCTTTCAGTCTTTCTATTCATCCTCAACCTATTCTTCCTCTTTTTCACCTCCTCCACCACATCCCTTCTCTTAAATTCACTTGACCCACTTCCATCACTCACAACTAACTCTTCCTTCTTGTCACGCTCTTCCATTCCACAATTCTCCGACGTTTCTCCCATATGTCCTTCCCTTCTACCACCATCATTCTCACCACCATCCCCAGTATCACATATTTGTACTATCTCTTCATACTCTTTCCTCATCCTCAGTCTAACACTTTCCACCTCAGACAATGACTCCTCACTACTCGTATTAGTCCCAACAGATATCCCTCTTCCCATTCCCGTCCATGCTTCTGCCTCACTTTCTTTCACACAATTCACCAACCTCTTTCCTCTACCAATTCCTCCTCTATTCATATCCACATTCCCCACCGGATACACCCTTTTCTCCGCACTATCACCCACCGAACACAACTTCACCCCTTCGCTCTCTGTTACCCTGTACACATCACAATATTTCCACAAATGTTTTTCCGAATGACAAAAATCACACCTTTTCAGATTCCCGAATCTATCCCACCTCCTCCGATAACCCCCATCAGTCGTACCAGATTCCATGTCTCTCACCTGTTACAGTTGCTACCTCCTTTCTCTCCGCCACATACACCTTGTTTTTCTCACGTTCTACATTCCCCCTCACATCCTCCTTCCGCTGCTCTCGATTCTCACCACTCGAACACTCTTTATCCTTTCTATCATTCAAAGCATTCTTGGGGCACAAATACGCAAAGTGATATTCTGATCTACAGATTATACACTTCCTTACATTCCCAAAAGCATCTCTTGCATTCAGCCTTTTTCCGTCTTTCCACTCACCTCTCACACCGTAACTGGGCCCACCCCCTCTAGCACCCCCTTGATTCCCTTGGTTACTTCCATACCACACCCCGCTTCCCTCTACTACTTCATCTTTCACAACATTAACCCTTCCAAACCCTTCACAAATGTTCACCAAGGCATCCTTAAAAGTTTTAAACTCCCACACATCCTTACCACAATACGCCAAGACCATTTGCTTCTGATTATCATCAATATTCGCTCCTTCCAGCAAGTGCACACATTTCATATCTACCCCTAGATCCACCTTCCCCACTACCTTACATTTCTCCTCCACCAACTCATACCTATTCACATACTCCCTGATAGACTCACCAGTTTTCCTCTTTATGTAAAAATACTACATAGGTGATCATATCTGTCTCTCTGCTTTTCTTTGGCATACTTCTCATCTAATCTTTTCACAATAACTTCCACACCCTTTTTCTTTCCCAACGACCTCCACTCCACCTTACTCACACACTCGAAAGCCTTTCTCCCTAAACTCAACAAAACCACACCAGCCGGTTTCTCGTGGTCCTCACCATACACATTATACCAGACATCCAACTGTTCCTTCCATACTTCATATTCCTCTTTATCCATTTCACCAGTAAACTTTGGACACCCACACCTACCACCTCTCTCAACCACAACTACCTTCTTATCACCATCACCACCACTTCCTTCACCCTTAACCATGACGACCCAATAACCTACAACCGCACAACGCCAGAGGCACCTTCGAACTACGCTCTGCTACCACTGAAAAACAGTGGTAAACAGAGAATAGATAAGAAAGAACACTTACCAACTTTTAGAAGATCCCAGAACTCCTGAGAATGTCAAGCTTATGAAAGTAATAAATTCCTTGTTCTTAAAATAAGATTTCCTTTTGTTATTAGTTACTCTGGTAACTATTGATTTGAAGCTTATACATTTATATATAAACAATATGCACAGTACTATACGATGAGGAGCCCAGTTCCCAAGAATTCTTGAGTGGCGGGCTCTTTTGCTTTTGTTCGTTAGTTCAATGAATCCTTAACGTGAAAACTCTAAACCGTAAATCCGTAAAAACCGTAAGCTTTGACAAACTCAATCCTAATCCGTTCCCTAGTTACACCCTTTACGTCTTAAATCCAAGAACAACCCTTTATTACATCTAGTAACCTGTATCGCGTAATTCCAAAGCTTATACACTAAATATAATAAAACAAAAAAATAAGGAAACACAGAAAAAATTTAGGAATATTTAAATGAATAGATAAATAATAAAACACTGCATTCCTCTTCTTATTCCAACGTCCATCCTGAAGCGCTCACTTGTTGACGGCCATTTTCTTCTTCCTCTTCTTCTCCTCTTCCAGAAACATTCATCCTTTTAAAAGAAAAGAAAACACAATCTATCCCTCATTTATCAATTCTTTTCACACCTACACGCCCTAAGATTGTCTATCTGAAAAAACATTGAACTTTAGATCTATAACCTCTATTCCAGACCATAGTCTCATACTATACAATAACACAGGTAACCACATACCCCATGTAAGACCTAGCGCACTCAGACTTAGTCCCTTACATCCACCAAAGATTTTTGCCCCAGTCACCTTCCTGCCATTCACAACTTCCTGACTACACTCTGCATCATCCGTTCCTGTTTGCATCCAACATATATCCTAAAAATTTAAACTCAGACACTTGTTCCAGCTGCTCACCATCTAACATAACTTCACACCGAGATTGTCCTCGCTTCACAACCATAACCCTTACTCTTATCTACGTTTACTTTCAAACTCCTTTTACACACCCGCCAAATTCTCTTACCAATCCTCTCAAACTCTCTTCAGATTCACCACACACAACCAAACTCCGGCATATAATAGTAGTGGCACCCTCCACCCCACATTCTCATCATTTTAACACCATTTCCTGCCACCCCATCTCTAATTATTTCATAACTCCCATCCATATACAAATTAATAAACAAGGGAGACATAACACATCGTGCCTCACTCCGCTATATATTAAACCAATCACTTTTGACACATTTATTCTACACACGCCTCATATCGTCATACATACTTTTGATTCCATTCAGAGCCTACACCAACACCATATATACTAACACCTGCCATAGGGCTTCCCCATTAATCCTATCATACGCTTGTTGCAAAATCCAAAAAACCTAGAATACAATTGATCTTCTCCTCATTTTCTCAGTAATTTGTTCAATGTAAAGATTTGATCCACACATCCTCTACACTCCTAAAATCACCTTGTACTTCACCAATCAGTCTTCAGTCACTCGACGCACTCTTCGACAAAATACCAGCATATATCCCCCTACAATACTCAATAAACTAATTCCCATATAATTCCTACAGTTCCCCTTTCTCCCTTACCTTATATAAGTGTACTATTACTGCTCTCCTCCAATCCCTTTGGAACTACACCCTCCATAAACGCTTTATTATACAAACTTCCAAAATCCAATCAATCCACCATCTCTCTCGTTCTTGATCATTTCACAGTAATTTCATCTATACCTGCCGATTACCATTCTTCTACTTTCTCACTTACCTATTACCTCCTTGCTAATGACTCATCCCCAAAATACCTATATTGCTTCTTGCACCATTAAACCCTCACACATTCACTACTCTTCATTACTGTTAAAATTATACAGATTCTCGAATTTCTTTCCACACTCCCCTCACATCTATTTCATTAGTTAACAAAAGCACCATCCTATTCATTATCTAAGCAGGTTCCCTTATTCTCATTCTTAACCTTTCGCGCTTCTTCCAGAAGAGTTCCTATTCCCTTCTAAGTCCCCCCATTCATCATCCTTCCAAACTGTTCATTACCTCTTCTTTTCTCCTTAGTCATTTTTTCAGTATTTTCTTTTTTTCCTCCTATAATTCCAAACATCTTTCTTTTGAAACTTCTATCATTTGCTTTAGTACATTCAACACGCTTCTTTTTTTACTTTTAACTGCTGCATCACCTCTTCATTTCACCACTAACTATTAACATTCTTACTTCCTACTTTAGCACATCCACATACTTCCTTGCACTGCTAACAACTGCTTCCTTTATTTGCTCCCAGATTTGTTGCACTCTTAATTCTACCCACTTTCAACTGATTTACTTGCGAGTTCTCTTAGATACTTATCCTTATTACTAGCTTAACTTCTCACTCTTAATTTTACCCACTTCTTTCCGTACACCTCCTTCTCCTCCAAGCCCCCACTTAACTTAATTTTACATAGAACAACAAATGATCCGAGAATCCCATTCCTAAACCCCTCATGATTAACATCCAACAACATAGTTCAACATCTCCTTCTTCACCCAACACAAAACAATCATACCTTGTTCACTTTCGAAACATCTCTACCTGCACCAAATCTAGTATACTTTAGGGAATACTCTTGTGTTTAAAAGAAAGTATTACAAACACATACCTCTCTCCACAGAAATCAATCACTTTCCTACCATCTCATTTTCTCCCGCAACCCAAACCACGTTATACATCTCTTTTCTGATCACCTATCCAACCATTTAGGTCCCCCAACACAATCAATTTGAAGCTCCTACTCACCCCATTCAAAACATCACTCGGATCATCCCAGAAAATCGTGCTCTCTTAACATTTCCCTCAGTTGACTATACGTCACAACCACACATACCTTGACCTTTTCAAACTTAAATGTAACTATTAGAATTCTAGTACTCACACACACACAAAGTACCATAGCTCTGTACCACAAGTCACTCATCAAAATTGCAACTCCTCCTCTCCCCCTCTCATTTATCAATTTATTTTTTTTTTGTGCAAAAAAATTAAATAGCTTTGAATTCTTCATGTAAATAAAGTTCATCTAACTTTATTTGCATTTTATTTTTCCATATGTTTCATCTTAATGTTTAAATACTTCCTTTTCTGAATTAAAAAATTCCTACTAGCAACTATTTTAATATCTTAAATATCTACTAATTTTTCCAGGTTTATCTTTACCGAATTTGTTTCGCAATTTTGACCAGATTGTACCATTTGTACTTTAAAAAAAAAAAAAAAAAAAAAAACTATCCTGAACTAGCTGGACAGCTTTGAAGATTTTTAACTAACGTTATGAATTCAGAATTTAAATTATTTGATGTTCCATTTTTTAGTTCCACAATTTCCCACAAATTTTAGGTGATAATTCTTTTATGTACAAATCTTCGAAAAAATAAGCTGGAAAAGATTTACCATCTTTAATAAAGAGGAGGGTTTGATTTTTGCTTTAGGGGGATCCCATTTTTGCCCCAAACTTAAAATGGACCAGAATATCTTAATTTTCAGTAGATTTTTACCAAATAAAAAGCAATTTGCAGCTTTTTCTGAGCTCTAAAACTTCGTTTTCGAGTGTTTTTCTGTGTCTATAATAATTTCTTTTGTATTTTCAGTTTTTCGATTCACATTCCTGCAATCATTTTCGAAATGACTTCAAAGTTGAACTAGACATGTATGAGTCTATTACCTGGAAAATGCACAAATTATTTTTTTGATTTTTGACCCCAATTCTCAATGATCGAAATTCAAAACCTACTTTTTTTGAATTTGAAAATGAAAATTTGCGGTAATTTTTTTGATGGTCTAACAATCCGATGAAATTTTCAACGTATGTAGCAGGAGGAGATACACATTTTTAATAGATTATTTTTTATAATGCAGAGTTTTGGATTTGGTTTAAACAGAGGTTTTTTAAAAAAATTTGGGGGGGGGGAATTTTAAAAAAAAATTATCTATGTAAAAGATGTATTTCACCCGACTATATAAGCTCTGAAAATTTGACGTCAACTGTCCCACAGCCGAACCGTATTTTGACTGTTTCATCTTAGAATGCTCGCTCTGCGTCATGTTCGAAAAAGTGTCTTGACTTCCAAATTCATGAGAGCTAGACGAGGTGACTTCTTCCCAATAGCGGTGAGCGCGGTTTGCACCTTTGCTACATCTACTATTGAATAACCCATCTGTGCGCACCTCTAAGTTAGCTGCATGCGGAAACTTTCTCCTCTCCTCCCTAGATCCTTGAGTATCGTTTAATCCGAAATAAGATTGTGCTGCGTGTACTGGGGTGAAGATGGTATCACGATAGTGTGGTAGTGGTAGCTACCACAGAGGAGAAGCCGACGTGTGCTTTGCCCACACCGAGAAAACGGTCTAAAGAGATTGGAAGCGGCAACGAGACGTGCCAGCCGAGCAGAAGAAGTGCGCGTGTATCAAAACGGTTCATGAAGGTGTTGAAGGAGGCGAGTGTGTTAGACACCCTCTCATATGAGAAATTCTTGTCAAGAATACTCAATATCTAATCTGCATTTTGAGGAAGTAACAGATCTCCCCACAAAGGTGGCGGAGGTTAGATGTAAAATAGTGGACCAACATGGGCAATGGAACACTTGAAAAAATTCAACGAGGTCCTTCTGGTATATTATATTAATTTGGCGCTAGGCTACATAATCAGAAGGCTGTATTCATATATGGATAGATCCTATCTCTCACGGCATCTTTTAGGTGAGTGGAGAGGCGAATCAGTATGTCGAATGGTGACAGACATGTAAAGCTAGAGATAGGTGTTCTAAATGAGTGGTTTTGTGATTTTAGTTGAGTATAATTGTTTGGTTTGGATGCGCCTTCTCTGCTGTTAGACTCACGATTCGAGAGAAATAAGGGTTCCATAGTTTGAGCCTTGATAGATTGTATAAAGTTCGGTCGCGAAGTTGCAAGTTCCGTGTAAAAATGTGCGTGCTATATGCTGATTAGCTAATCAAGATAAGCCCTCTAGAGCCGCTTACGTAATTAGCAAATATCTACACATTCTCATGGTGATGTATAGAAGCGTGCCATAAATGGTAAAGAATCATGTTCAAGCAATCCGTCATAATAGCCACTTTGTTTTGGGATTTAAACAGTCTTCTCAGAGGATGAAAGTCTGATGCGTCCCGTCGTAGCCACCGGATAACCCTCTGACACGGAATGTCAAACCCTGGGGGAAGGAAGATCATGCAGCAGTGAAATGTGTTGACTTCCCTGCTTACGAGCGATTGGAGAGGAGAGGGCTCTCCAAAAAGGCGCGCCAAGTCACACTCTACATTTCAAACAACTTTCCAAGCTTGCGCAACTTTGCAAACTCTTAGCAGACTGGGAAAGGGGTCTGTCCCATTCACTCTGATTCCCCTCTTCCACTCCCCTACTTCCGTGGGCTGAGCTATATTCCATCTTGACATACAGCTCATTGTACCTTACGCCAACTTAAATTGTTTTAGTACCAAGAAGGACCTCGTTGAAATTTGTTCGAAGTGTCTCCCATTGCCAATGTGATGGCTCCTCGTAAGCTTTTAACCTCCGCCCCAGCCTTTGTGGGGAGAATTTTACTTTTCGCCAAAAGCAGATTTAGGAGTATTTGGAGAGTATAAATGTGCAGAGTATCATTGTTGGGTGGGTGTCTCAACACATGCTGTCAACCTTTGACGTTTTGAATTACAGGCACTTCTTCCTTGCTAGCGTCTCTTGTGTTCCATCTCTTTAGAGCCGTTTTGGGTGGAGGAAGGTCGGCTTTCGTGCTGATGTATGACCCCTACCCTATCGTAATGGATACCATCCTTCATTGCGCCCCATGTCACGCGAGCAGTACATCCTCGAGAAAGTAGTTGGAGCTCAGGAGAGGGGTGAAAATGTCCTGATGCAATCTAAGAGGGACAGGAGATGGTAATGTAGGAGATGAAGGGGAACACTCCCTCCCAGGAGCAAGTACCCGGCTCTCGGAAGAAGTCATGGGCCTAGCTCTGACGGAATCCGAAGAGAAATTTTGAACATGAGAGCGAGCAGTCTGTGATGTAACAGGCGGTATATGGTCCGGCTGTGGAACAGTAGACAGGGTAGCAGCATACGTCGGTGAGAACGTGCCACCCCTTCCCAGCCTACGCTCGGTCAAGTTTCTCAACAATGCAGAGTTCGAGTACTCTTCTCTCGAGCTCATATACCGGATAGTTCGTAGATACTGGGCTATGACTGCCGCCACAATTTGAACATGAAGGCGGATTAGAACAAGGAAGGTGGAAGTCACCTCCACATTTTGAACAAACGTCTCTGATTCCTCGACAGTATTTACGGAGTCGGCCAAATGTTTGGCATTTAAAACAACGTTGCGGGGGAGTAATATACTGATGCACAGAACAACTAGTAAACCCGATCTTAACCTCGTGGGTGGGAAGGGGGCGGTACAACTTAGTAGAAGGCGCAGATTAGGAACATAAGATTAGGAAACCGGTAAACATTGGACTCTGGGGCACGCTTACCTTTCAAGTGAGCCATTGTGTTCTGAGGGGTTTCATTATTTGCCTGTGCAGCAAAAATTGTACCCTTAGAAGTATTTCTAATATCGTAGGGGTGGAGACTATGAGGAATATCTCCCAACGAATGTAAGTCAGATAGAACAGAGCTTTGCGTATGTGTTGCCACCTTAACCAAAATGGAACCACTTCTCATAATGGTCGCGGTAGATCCGCTAGTGTAGAGGACATTTTCTAGGGCGTCACTAATTTTGATATTGCTAGTCGATCGAAGGTAGAAATTGTGGAAAATCCACTTCAGATGGGGTTCACGGAGGGCCATCGGTAAAAATGGACGAAGGTACCTTAGAGAAACGAAGACGACTCTAATGATTATCATTTAGTTTCGTTCGATTGAGCACCTAGAGTGATGAGGATCCACTTGGCGCCGTGGAGTCATGGGACAGGAAAGCTCTTCCAGGTAAGGAGGTGGGGGAGGGGTGCGGGAATTTAAGAAATCAATCAAACATAACATTTTGGCCTGGGTTAACTCATCTACTAGGGCGTCAAAGCCTCTATTGGAACCTGGCTTAGAAGCGGAAAAGATGGGGTTCACGGAGGGCCATCGGTAAAAATGGACGAAGGTACCTTAGAGAAACGAAGACGACTCTAATGATTATCATTTAGTTTCGTTCGATTGAGCACCTAAAGTGATGAGGATCCACTTGGCGCCGTGGAGTCATGGGACAGGAAAGCTCTTCCAGGTAAGGAGGTGGGGGAGGGGTGCGGGAATTTAAGAAATCAATCAAACATAACATTTTGGCCTGGGTTAACTCATCTACTAGGGCGTCAAAGCCTCTATTGGAACCTGGCTTAGAAGCGGAAAAGGGAGGGTCAGGTGGGGATCCCGACAGAAGATGGTGCTCGCCTTCCTTTAAAACTGCTAATTTATGCAGCTTTTTTTAGTTATGAAAAGGAAAATACCAATTAAACCACAACTCCGCAATAAAGCCAATGATGAATAAACGCATATCTGCACAATGTAACCGGAAAATAAAATAACACAATATAGGAGTGCACAAGCTGAGCACGAAAGCTGTAATACGACCCCGAAACCCAACACAATATCAGTGGGCTGTGGTTGTGGCCTCGACTTAGAATTCCGGAACACTGCCTCCGGTCCCCAGGTGTTAACCCCGCACCACCCGGAACAAAACGCGATACCCAAGACTGTTACTTCTTCCCATCCAAATGTCGAGGTCTTTTATTTTGGAGATTTCAACGTACACTACACAGAGTGGTTGGGCTCCTCTCACACTGATGCAGGCGTTGTGGAGGCCAAACCATTCAGTATTCTCAACGATCTGGAACGGTTAATTAAGGAACCAACACATATCCCAAAGCAACCTAACCAATTCTTGAACACGCTTGACTATGTTTCACCACTACTCATTCTTGTTATAAATACACCATTGGTAACTCTGACCATTATCTTGTAGCTCTTAAATTGTAATACTCTTTTCTCAAGCAACCCCGCATTACCCTAAACGTACTTTCTGGTATTTTAATCGGGATAGTTGGGGAGTATTGCTTCGTTTTTTGCTAACTATTCTTGGAATGAATCCTTCTTTGACTCGGAGTACGCTTCGGTCACTGCTGAAAGGGTAGGGGCCGTAATCACCGATGGGATGAGCAGGTTTATTCCATCTTCAACCAAATCTTTTCTCCCCAAAATCCATGGTTCGATGGAGCTTGTTCTCGCATTCTCTCCATTCAGGACAGAAATATTGCGTATCGGGAATGGGAAAACTCTCGTTCTCCTATCACTCTTACTAACTTCCATACTGCTCGGAATCATTGCTGCGATACTATTCGACAGGCTAAAAGCACTTTCACTAAAAGAAAGTGCGTCAACCTGCATGGTTCTCCTGCCAATAAAAATTGCTGACCTCTTGCCAAAAACATCTCTAATAACTTTTGTAAATCTGCCTTTCTTTCCTCCTCTTATACGCTATGACGGATCTGTAGCTAACTCTTCTTAAAGGCCAACCTCTTCGGCTTCCTTTTTTCATCTAATTCTACCCTGAACGATTCTGGCATCCCGACTCCTACTCCTTCTTCTCTCAGGTTTCCCATGTTTCTACCTGTGATTACACACGATCGGGTGTATGAGATCCTGAGATCTATGAACGCCAGGAAGGCTAGTGGCCAGGATGATATTTCTCCCAGTGTTTTCAAGGAGTGTGCTTCTGAGGTGGCGCCTGTCCTCGTTCAACTCTACTCTCTGTCTTAATACTAATACTTTTACTCAGTGCTGGAAGCGCGCATATGTCCAGCCGATCCCGAGAAAGGGTAGCCGCTTTGGTCCTTTAAATTATTGCCCTATAGCTCTCACTTGTATTCTATCTAAAATCTTAGGAACTCTTCTTAACTCATTTCCTGGAACATCTGGAGTCTAATTCCCTTCTTTCAGATCATCAGTAAGGCTTTCGACGCTCGAGATCAACTTTCCTATCTACCTGATTTGTGGTCTTCTGCCCTCTGGGACTATGGGGAATCTTGCGTGGTGGCGCTTGACATATCCAAAGCTTTTGACCGGGAATAGCACGAGTCGCTGCTCTCTTAAGCTCCCTTCCTTTGGGTTCGGGTTCCTTCCTTCTCTTTGCTTACTCTTGTAGTTTTCTTTCTGATTGCTCCATATCAGCACTCGTTGATGGAGCGTCCTCTTCCTCCTTTCTTATTAATTGTGGTGTTCCTCAAGGTTCTGTTCTGTCTCTAACTTTATTCCTACTTTTCGTCAAAGATCTCCTCAGCTGTACTTCTAACTATTTTCACTCTTATGTCACTGAATCAACTTTCCATTCTTCCACTCTTTTCAGATCTGCTCCATCTTTTGCATCTAGAGTTGCCTCTCGTCTTCAGCTTTCCGATTCTATTCTTACCGATCTGGATGGGATTTCCCGGTGGAGTCACCGCAGCGTTGTAGAATTCAACTCTTTAAAAACTCAACTTCTTTACATGTCCCTCTCAAAAACAACTTCCAACTTTCCCATTTCTTTCGACGGCTCTAACGTCTCACCTGTGAACAACAAAAAATTATTGGACATTGACCATAAACAAAAAATTGTCTTGGAAACCTCATATTACAATGCTTGTAATGTTACCTTAAAGAAACTGGGTGTTTTGTTCAGGTTGCGGGAATTTTTTCCTCTGAACAGCTACTCTAGTTATATAAGGGCCTTATTCGCCCTAGTTTGGAGTACTGTTCTCACATTTGGGGAGGCTCCGGCTTCCACCTCTTCTATTGGATAGGGTTGAGTCTAAAGTAAGAGATTAATAAACTATCCCCTTTTTTAAAACTCCCTTGACCCTATATCACTGTAACGTGACGTTGGCGCACTCTCTCTCTTTTTTCTATAGGTACTACAACGGCAGATGTTCGGGGGAGTCGACCACTCGCATTCCACTACCCTTGCGTCGCCAACGCGGGCACAAGGGTGCATTGCTCTCGCACGAATTTTGCGCGAGTATTAAAAACCCCAGACTCGTTCGTTGTGGTGCCTCCTTTTTTCCTGCCACTTCTGTTCTGTGGAGCTCCTTACCTTCTTCTGTTTTTCAAACTGTAATTAATCTTCATCTTTAGAGCCAAAATCTGCGCTAGCCTGAGAGATTTGCGTTAGGATTGGGCTGGGGAGGGTTTTTCTATACCTTATTTTCTGCCCACTCCTTGAAAAGGGCCCAGCCCGTGAGTGGTGGTGTTTTGTATAAAAAAGAAAAAGAAAAAAAAGAGTGCAGGACAGCCTCCTCATTAGTGGGACTAGGTTCGGGTCTCCTACAATAGACGGCGTGGTCAAAGGCGAAAAGGACCAGTTTATAAACTGTACCCTCAACTACGGGGAGCGCAGAGCGGGAAGTGCCCGCCGCCAGTGCTGAGACGGACACCCGGAAAAGTGATGGGAAGAGTGGATGCAACCACAGGAGGAGCGTACAAATCGAACATAAAATTGGAAAATTGGAAAAAAAGGAGGGATGAAAACATGTAAGCAAAGAAAATAAATAAGGGAGGACAAAATAAGGTAATAGGAATGAATAAAATGAAAACATTAAAGCCAAAAGAAATAAATAAGGGTGAGGACAAAAATAATTTAATATAATAAATAATAATAATATATAATAAATAATAATATATATAATAATAATAATAATAAAAATAATAATAATAATAATAAACAAAAACAAAATGTAACAAAAGAATAGAAGAACAAATTTCGCAGACGCAAAGTGTCTGAGTCCCATCTCGACACCAATAAATGGACTTTAATGATATATATATAAATATATATATAATAATATATATTATATATATATATATATATATATATATATATAATATATAATATATATATATATATATATATATATATATATTATATATAATAATATATATATATATATATAATAATATAAATTCACCATCAGCTTGTCCCCTTAGATATCCCCAGAACTAGCGGGTAAGATGCCCAAACTGCCGCCCACCCAGTAATCAGAGGCATGTATGAGCATTCTAGGGCCATAAAGAGTGGTAGTGAGACCCCAACCCAGCTACTTACTGTCCTTTTTTTAGTCGCCTCTTATGGACACGCAGAACGTACGCTATGAAATTTCTTATATATATATATATTATATATATTATATTATATATATATATATCCTTATATATATTTATAATATATATTATATAGTATATATATATATATATATATATATATATATATTATATATATATATATATATAATATATATTATTATCTTATATATATATATATATATATATATATACCGTATTATATATATATATATATATATATATATATATATATATATATATATATATATATATATATATATATATATATATATATATATATATTATAATATATATATATATATTATAATATATATATAATATATATTATTATATATTACCAGGTAACCGGATATATTAGTATCAATCACCCACCTCTTTTCCCAAGACTTGAGCGGTAAGGTGCGTAACATTGCACCAGAAACAGAATAGTAGAAAACATTATGACTAATCAAAAAAGAAAAAGATAAGCCCAGCCTTACGACCCCTTATACCTTTAAGTGAGAACTTGTCGCATTCTCGTTCAGAAAATCCACCCTAGAGCTTTCAGGTGACGGCGAAGTTAACCCCTCACTGTGACATATCTCTCAGATGTGGTGTGGGTTCATCCCTTTGGTCCAGGTGGGCCACAATCCATACCCTCCTCACAAAATGCCCCCATTTAATTCTATTACGCACCTTTCTTCTCGCCTCTGCCAAACTCGCATTATTCTCCTCCAGGCATTCCTTTAGTGACTTAAGTCCACTATTTACTTCGGTCATCACAGCCGGTCGATTCCCAGCACACTCACAACTATACATTCGCTTAACCAAGAAACTATCATTCATCCTATCCACATGACCAAACCATCTCAATGTACTTTCATTTATTCTCTCATTTACCCCTTTTCTTCACACCACACAACTCGTCATAGTACGTTTCTATTCGCTCAGTGTGTGTGAGTGTCCCCAAATCCCCTTTTTCCACACCTAACACCCCATCTGAGATTGCGTCCACTCTGAACATTATTAATTTACTTTATGTTTTGAGATCTACTATACTTCTTATATCCAGATCATGTCTCACTAATATACATTAACACAGGTAACAACATACCCTCATGTAAGACCCTAACGCACTCAAGACTTAGTCCCTTTACAGCCAACTTACTACCATTCACAACTATCCTACTACACTCTACATCATCCGTTCCCTTTTCATCCAACATATATCCTAATATTTAAACTCAGACACTTAGTTCCAGCGCTCACAATCTAAACAGTAACTTCCACACCGAGACCAGCTCCTCAATCACAAACCATAAACCTTACTCTTACTACGTTTACTTTATCAAACACCCTGCTAAATATCCTCTACCAATCGTCTCCAAACTCTCTTCGGATTTCGCCACACAAAACCAAATCCTCATATAATAGGTAGGGCACCCTCCACTCTCTTCCATTCTCCATCATTCTAACATCATCCCCTGCCACCATTATCTTTATTTCGTTCATAACCTCATCCATATACAAATGAATAACCAAGGAGACATTAACACAATCCCTGCTTACTCGCTATTGAATATTAAACCAGATCATTTCGACATCCATTTATTCTTACACACGTTCACTATACCGTCGTACATACTTTTGATTGCCATGTCAGAAGTCTACCAACAGCCCATATATCACTACTATCTGCCATTAGAGCTCCCTATTAATCCGTTATGCATACGCCTGTTGCAAATCCATTAATCCTGTAATACAATTATTCTTCTATCTCTCATTTGTTTTATTATATTTATTATATATAATTTCTATTTATAACTATATATTATATATATATATATATATATTATATATATATATATATATATATATATATTATATATATATAATATATAATATATATATATATATATATATATTAATATATATATATATATATATATATATATATATACTTCCTCCTTTATCCTCTCTTCATTTCCCACAGTCCTGTGAAGCCCTTAGGTAGCTTTTTTTTCTGTGACAAGCTCTCACCCTTATAAGGGTATGGAGTATGGCTTTTTCATTTCAAGATTATCCTATTTTCGGTGTGGCTACCCCTCATCGTTAGTTTAGATGAGGCAGAAGAAGAATATTTTGCATTTAGGTTTTATGGATTTACAACAGGCGTATGATAGGATAAATAGGGAAGCTCTATGGCAGGTGTTAGTGATAGATGGTGTTGGCGATAAGCTTTTGAATGGAGTCAAAAGTATGTATGACGATACTGAAGCGTGAGTAAGAATAAATGTGACTGAATATTGATTGTGATAGGGTTAATATTAATAGCGGAGTGAGGTCAGGATGTGTTATCTTCCCTTGGTTATTCAATTTGTATATGGATGGGGTTATGAAAGAATTAAAGGTAAGGGTGCAAGGAGGGTGTTATCCTTATGCGTCGTGTTAGAATGATGAGAATGGAAGAGAGTGAGTGGAGAGTACTCTGCTTATTGTATGATTTGGTTTTGCTATAGCGGATCTGAAGAGAAGTTTGAGAGAGATGATTATATTAGTAGTGGTTTGGCAGGGTAGTGCAAAAGGAGGTTTTGAAAGTATAAATGTAGATTAAGGAGCCTAAGGTTATAGGGTAGTGGTGAGGAGATCGCTCGGTGTGAAGTTATGTTAGATGGGAGCAGCTGGGAACAAAGATCTGAGTTTAAATATTTTGTGTATATGGATGAATGAAAACGGAACAGATGATGCAGCTTGTGTAGGAAATTTGTGATGGTAGGAAGATGGCTGCGTTGCAATTAATCCTTGGTGGAAGTAAGCCTTGAGTGCGCTAGGGTTTTGACATTAGAGTTAATATACAGTAGGCTAAAAACTATGGTCTGGAATAAGAGGTATAGATCTAAAGTACAATGTGTTCAGATGGACAATCTTAGGAGAGTGGTTGGTGGTGGGTGGTGATGGTGATATATTATATATATATATATATATATTATATATATAATATATATAGGGGTATATATATATATATATATATATATATATTATATTGAAGGGGAGAAAGAGTTTCCAACAACATATGTTCTGCGTTTCGTTAAGAGGAGATGAAAAGGGTCATCGGTAACTGGGTTGGGGTTTCGCTATCACTTATTTATGTTCTAGAAATGCTCATCCATGCCTCGGATTTCTGGTTCATGTTACTCACCCTACCCCCTGTTCTGGATAACCAAGGGCCAGGTAATATATATATATATATATTTATATATATATATATTATATTATTATATATATATATATAATTATATTATATATATATATCTTATATATTATAATATATTATATATATAATATATATATATAATATTACTAATATATATATATTTATATATATTTATCTACTATATATATATAATATAAATATATATATATATTATATATATATACTTATATTTATATATATATATAATATATATTATTATAATAGATTATATATTATAGTATATATATATAATATATATATATATATAATATATATATATCATATAAAATATTATAAATATATATATATAAATATTTATATATATATATATATATATATAATATATATATATATATATAACTAAGATCTATAAGTGAGAATGAAAAAAAATAACATAGGAGGATGTAAGTTTCTTTTTTAATAAAAGTAGGGGGATTATATATTTAATATATATATAGAGATAAATTTGTATATTTAAATTAAATAATATATAATATATATTAATATATTATTACACAATACTATATTAAATTATATATATATATAATATATACTATATAATATATATATATATATATATATATATAATATTATATATATATTATATATATATATATAATAATAATATAAACACGCCGTGAAAACTCTTTGATTAATAATAAAACAATTAATTATATAACTCTAAGACCACTGCATCAGTTTATTATTCACCATTGATATTAAATAATCTATATTATTTACAGAATGCGGATTGATGATGAGAATATCTCGAAAAGAATCGTAGTCCCTTATCTGAACGATAGAGTGAGTCCGATATTGAAGAGTGTGAGAAAAAAAATACTATCACTTTCGATCTAGAATTACATGTTCCGCGGTGGCCGCTAAAAGAAAACCCGCTCGCCTCCTGAGAGTTTGTCGACGAAGCACCGTGCGCAACAACAACAGAGAAATATTATCAACCATGATCGAATTAGTCGACGAATTTTGAATCTACAGTCTTATTCGGTGTAGACGGAGTCGAGAAATCGCTTCGGATATATCCAGTATTTAGTACGGTAAGTTTAAATCTAGCCACTCGTTTTCATGAAATCAACGCTCGATAAATAACACTTTTTACTGTAAATAAATCATCCTGTTATTTATAATATATAATATGAATTTAACAATTTATCATAGATTTGAATCGTCGGAATCTTGTGAAGGAAGTTTAATAGATCTATTGACGCAAAATAGTTCAAATTTCACTAAAAAATTTCACTCATCCAATTTAAAGAATAAAGAACACCACCTGTTGTATAATTCGGAAGCGAATTTTACTCAAGAATATACTAGGAAACAGCAGCAGCAGCACAGCAGCGCATCGCAACAACAACTTACGAAGAAACGTTCACGACGCCGATTTCTCAATAACACTTGCCAGCAGCAGCAACGCAGCAGCAACAGCAGCTACCGCTACAATCGCGTATGTTTGTTCCAGAATACACCCAGCAGCGACCGTGTATTTTTTATCAAGAAGGTGCGAGCGACGTAGGAAAACTCGAATATCTTCAGCAAAATCATCGACAAACGCGTTTGTTTCCTCATGAGAAACCGAATTTCTTAGAAATTACCCAACATCCTCAGCAACAGCAGAAGCTCGAGCTAGCAGCTAGCAGAGCAACAGCTCCACACGATTTTATTGTCCAGAATATACCCGAGACAGGATGACCAGCAGCAGACAGCTAGCTATAATAGCAGCAGCTTTCCAACGATTTTTTGTCCCAGAATATACCCGGAGACAGGATGACCAGCAACAGCAGCAGCAGCAGCAGCAGCAGCAGCAGCAGAAACAACCTTTACCGAGTCTCTTTTGCTACGAGGGTGAAAACGCTGCATCTGCGGTTCCCGAATACATCTCCCAGTGGCAGCAACAACAAACGCCATCGAGTCGTCTTTTTTACGATGGACAATACACCCTAAGGTCTCCCAAATGCGCCCATCAGCAGCAGCAGCAGCAGCAGCAGCGATTACTTCGAGAGAGAACAAACGTCGAGGGTCCACAAGAGAATTTGTCGGCTCCTAAAAATAGTGATAATAGCTTTAACATAGACGATCTATTACTCGATTTGACAGAAAATGCGTCACCCACAGCCGCCTTCGAAACTGGGCGAACGAAGGAATCAACCGATGGTCCACTTACAATGGATGACGACGAATCGGACGGTTGTCTGTTGGAGCCGAAAATAGAACTAAAAGAAGAGGGCGAGTGGCAGTTATCCGAAGAAACTAATTTTGAGGGTAGTGAAACATCGCCGAAGCCGTCGAGAGACGATGGAGACTTTAAACGGGAAACTGATAGCTGCGACCATCGCGGCGACGCTGATATACTCGTGACGAACTCTAATTACGACCCCCTTTCCGTGTCGTTAATGAAACCCGATTACGAATCGGACGGTTGTCTGTTGGAGCCAAAAGTAGAAATAAAAGAAGAGGGCGAGTGGCAGTCATCCGAAGAAACTAATTTTGAGGGTAGTGAAATATCGCCGCCACCGTTGCCGCCGTCGAGAGACGATGGAAACGTTAAAAGGGAAACGGATAACAGCGATCATCATTACGACCACCTTTCCGTGTCGTTAATGAACCCCGATTACGAAAATATGGTTAAGGGGATTCGGGATATCAAAGATTTAATTCACATTCCGAAAGTCGTTTCTCCTCTCCCGTCTTCCCCCTCTTCTTCCTCCTCCGGACATTTGGTGAAGGAAACTGTAATGTGTCAAAACACCGAAGTGACGATAGAATATTCATCGCCGTACGCCGCCTCCGCCGCCGCTGCTGCCGCTGGTGGCAACATCAAATCTAATAACACTCTACGAGCAAGTTTCTTGGTATCTAAAATCGTCGATGATATTGAAAACAATGTCGTCAGCGAAGTGACGCTCGCGCAAGTGAAAAGGGCCATGGGTGAAGTGTATAACAACGTCAACCTGAGAACGACAAATGGGATTAAAATCCCTTTCATGAACACTCACCTGCCCTTCTGATCAACCGGTATTTCGCCGAACAACTTTGCGTCACCGAGACGCTTGTAGGAGATAATTACCTCCATACTTTTGGACTTCTCTACAGATATCGCATTCTTGCCAATATTCTTGGAGACCCAGAATTTTCGCTACAACTCAAAAATGAAGAGGAAAATATCACACCTAGCACACGCTAGTATGAAGCATTGTAACGGTATCCGATTCGCCTCGACACCCCGAAACCAAACGAATGATACTCGATCATATCTTTTATTATCCTCCGAAATTCGAAAGACACGAACGCTCAACCACCATTTTGGGGATCAGAAGAGATGCACAGTCTCGTTAGGCGAATGCAGAATGAGCAAACATTTGAATTACTAAGTGTTAAGATATCGCTCCAGTTACGTGAATTAACCTTTACACCAGGTTGTCATCGCACGACACAAAAAATTTTACACTATAAGATTAAGACACGAAATCAAGAATATGTGTAGCGTGTATTTCGATATTGAAGAATTATGTTATATTATATTATTATTATAAAAAATTCCTTTTTTCTGTGTTTATTAAAGTGTGTGTGTACTTATTATGGTGAATAAAAAAAATGTTTGTAGTGTTACAGTTTATACCTTATCTTTATATACAACAATTGTTGATGCGTTATAATATACATTAACAAATTAGAAAACTTTTGATTGGTAAAAATTTTTTACTACGTTTGCTTACACACACACACAATTTATTTTAATTCATCGTCGATTGAGTAAAATACGTAAAAATAACGACGACACCGAATGGGTAATAACAAATGTATAATATTATCAGGAAACACGTATCGCTGTTTTCTCTCCACACTATCGAATATATTCTTCAAGAGAGAACTCCTTAATAAATATTGGATCTTTCGGAGAGACGTCGAGAGAATATCAACACTTGGAGAAAAAAGAATGGTGTTCTTGTAGAAATTTAGAGAAGTTTATCGCACTGAGAAATGCTATCGGATTCCTTTTCAGAAGAAACGATCACTTTTACACGGTATGAGCGAGAACCATGTTGCACTTAAATTTGATTTTGTATCTTCTAACTCGCGAACGACGTGAACGATCACGTAAATCGCTACGAACGCTTCGAGAAAAAGAATTCAGGATATCCGAACGTATCTGAATACAATTCAACTGCAGAGTTCACTTCGTTGTTGCCTGGTAAATGCTTTTAAACGAATATTACGTAAGGTTTCCCTATAACGATATCGATTTCTTGGAGAAATCTCGCGAAGAGGCCGAGCGCCACATGATCTTCGCGCGAGTCGCATTCGCGAGGATAAGGCCGCTCGTGCTAGACGCGAGGGGCGTCACCGACGACGAGAGCGGCGGCGTTTTCGAAAGAGTAAATACCGAAATCTTACCTTTATTAGGCGAGCGAGGCGTCTTCAATCGCGACGAGGACGACGACCATACAAACTATTCGGCAACAGAAGTTTTAGCGGCTAAAACGTACTTGAAGGAGCGTATTTACGAACACGATATTTATTTTAAAAATGAACCTTCGCAACAGCAGAGGTCGTCGCGACGGCGAAGAAAATCGGGAAAGGACGATGATTCTTTTCTCGGCGCGTTTTACGAAGCGGAGCTGCCAACGGGGGGGGAAGAGGAAGAGGAAGAGAAAGAAGAGCGCGGAGGGGAGATTTATTATTTAGTTCAAACGAATAATCCCCTATTGAATAACAATCGCCCGATAATTATTCGTCCCCTTTATTCAAAATGTTTATCGGAAGCGTAGACGAACGAGAAAATGCGGGATTAGAGGCGGAGCTGACGAAGCCCTTCTGCGAGAATAACGACGAAATTTATAGATCCAGTTTCCACGTTCAATATTCGTGGCGAGAGAACGTTTTCGATTTTGAGCGTATAAAATACAATTTAGAAAAGAGCGTCAAAACGGGCGGCGCGAGCGGCGTTAAGCGACTCGTTTTCTAGAGAAGCCATAAGAAAAGCACACTCTAAACATTTATTCTGTACAATTAAGAAGTTTCTCGTGATACTTGCAGTATAGTTGATAATAGTAAGAGAGTAGTTACGATAGTGACACACTATATACACGTATGTTGTATAGTCTAAGTAGTAGATTACAAAGACGTAAATAGGCCAATCTCTAACAGAATCCACAAAGATCATATTCACAATACAAACAAGTAATAAATTTCGAACACCAAAAAATTATCGTGAACATGCTGTTTATATACCGTATCTTTATTTTCACTATAGTTCCCGAGATTCTTTAGCGCGTTACAAAACTATTAAAGTCTATAATTCTTTAAATTACACAAACTGAGCCTCTCTCAATTTTACCTGAATAGACTGGTAGATAAAACACCGATAACATTGACTACACGAATAATTAATTACTTTTCGACGTCTTCTTTTCTTCGTTCATATATGTATATAAAACGATATTAATTAATCAATTAAAAACTACATATTTTTTATATAATATATTTAGTAAAAAATACAATAGATAAATAGCAAAACAATCATACTACTATAATTTCACACTCGAAACTAAATTTCCTGATAATAAATAGATATTATAGAAGTATTTCAGTCTACTTACCATTTATCGAAAATAATATTTGTATTCACAGCGAGCTGAGAATATTACTAGGAGTAGAACGTCTGAGCTTATTTGAGAACTTCTCAATGCGTGAATATGAAAATGTCACTATGACTATTCCCTCTATTCAAGTAGTATCTTCTACTAATAATCAACTTCTCTATAAATGAAACAACATCTTTCTCGATATTACAAACTATCAAATTAAAGTAAAGTTTATAGTACAATATAAAAAAATATAGCGACCATATTACTCTTTCTATTAGTGATGCTGTTTCCTTATACACCACCACTAACTTTGTGTCCATTACTACCCACTAGTGCTATTGTATCACACAATATATATAACTATGAGATAGCACCATAAGTACAAAAAAACGGCTCGACAAGTGTATCCTCAGTCTCTCCGAATAAATAAGTGTACACTTAAACTATATTATAGTATACTCAAGAAAGAGGCACAACATAAACTTTATAATGAACAAAAGAAAAAAAAAATTATAATGAATGCGTCGCGAAAAGTCACATACATATTAAACAACAATCTGTATTTATCCTGGAATAGAAACTAATAGATTCTTCTTATGAGTATGACGTTTTATTTTTATTTTTTTTTCAAGATATATACTATATCTTAAAAAGTATATTATTATCTATGAGTCTACTTTATATAACACATGTAATTTAAAAGAAAACTCCACAGTGCACGCTTATATAGAAAAACGAAATAAAAACTACATTATACTTATATGATCACCATCTATTCTATACACTAACAAGTATATAGTATCGTGTATAACAAAAAGATACACTAGATGTGATAACGATCTGAACCCTCCCTACGTCGATCTCGCATCGACGCTAACGAAGGGTTAATGTATTCAAGATTAACTTAATAAACCTTTTCACTTCTCGGTATTGAGTATGCCGAGTGCTCAAAAAAAATTTAAAAATTTTTTCGATTTCCCGTTATCGAGACTTGTGTTTTTATCCCGAAATGTTTAACCGTCAGTTGAATTGTGACAAACATTATGAATTCATATTTTTTTTTTTTTTAAAGTTAATTTTTAAAGTGTACTCTATATATATATTTCTTATAGAGTTAGTCTCCCTTAAATTCAATTTTCTTTGATAAATAAATTTTTAGAGATAACTAAACTGAAAAAAAAATAAAAAAAAAAACCACACCCAATTTCTCTCGAAAACGTCGTTGTTACATTGTGACCTTTCGCGACGCACTTCCACTATATTTATGAGCCCTAGATGCATGCCTATAGGCTAGTAAGAGCATTCAAGGCGGTTGATTGAGATACTCACTGTCAGAACACGTCATCTTTTGAATTCTGTGAAGAAGGTCTCAGAAAAACACACTTTCATTGGGAACATGCACAATTGATGCTTCCAAAATACTCGCGCCTATGGAACATGGCACACCATCAAATAAAGTCTATATACCCTTACTCCTGGGAATCATGGCACAAATTGTGTCTCATAAACCCCCTATAGAGAAACATGGCTGCAACAATTGTTTATGATATACACAAAACCCCCAATGCCGATTGTCGTGTGAACTATGCGTCGTAACACAGCACTTTTATAGACCTCATGTTCTTATAGTGACGCCGCTTAGGAACTCACCATTAATTCCGAGAAGTACATATAAGAGCAAATTCCGTGAAAAATAATTTTGATCGCGTATTAAAAATTTTCTCAATTTTATTTTTTTTGAGATTTTTATGTATTATCTCTTATCGACTTACATCAGTTCCCTTCGAAGAGCGTACATAATAGCGGTGTTATGAAGCCGATATACTAGATACCTACTTTCATACCCTAGAAAAAGGTAGACTTGCGGTCTATAGCCGATCACCTTAGGTCGTTGCTTTGTCATTTGTTCCATTCAAAAAGTCACTATAATATAGTGTCGCCATACGGGAATCGCAAAAGCGTGAATAAACATCTTTCAAAATACCAGTTACAAAGTTGATCTTATAACCGATTATGACGTCAAATAGTGACGCCTGATCGCGGAAACTGAATAAGTCGAAGGTCTAAGTGCAAATTCCGGAAAATAATTTGGACTTAAAAAAAATTTTGGTCCTCTATTATAGCGGTATTTCAAATGTACATACAGACCATGTGCATTATTTCTCTCTTTGCGAGAAAATTTTAGAGATTAGCACGTTAGACCTGTTTCGACTGTATACTATTACCTTCGACTTAAGCACTTAGACCTTCGACTTATACGTTAGACCTGTCGCACTTAGCACTAGCACCTTCGGACTTCCTTATACTTAGACCTTTCGACTTATCACTTAGACCTCTCGATTCACTTATAGACCTAGACTTGATTTAGGTGTGTATAGCTTAGACCTTCGACTTATACTTAGACCTTCGAAACGTCACCACATAGACCTTCGACTTATACTTAGACCTTCGCTTAAATAATTTCCCTTCGAAAAACTTCACTATATCGGTTTTCAAGCGAATAGTTTTATACCTAAAAAAGGTTGTCCGTGAGGCACGTTAGATCGTTTTTGAGTTCCCTTCGAAACGTCACTATTTAATATAGTGTCGCCTTACGGGAATCGAAAAAGCGGCTGAATGCTTTCAAATGCCATTTTCTTAAGCCCACTATCGTCAAAACGATTATGACGTCATATAGTGACGCCGCTTAGGGAACTGGTTTCATAAGATCGAAGTTAAGCAAAATTCGAAAAAAATTAATTCGACTTAAAAAATTTGTTGAATAAATTTTTTTTTTTTCCCCTTTTTTGAAAGATTTTTTTTTTTTTTAATTTTTTTTTAAAAGGAAAAACCCCAACCTAAAAAAAGGGGGGGGGGACCTGTAATTGTTACTTTAATTAATTTTTTTTTTTAGTTTCCCCTTTTCCTTTGGGAACTCCACTAATCGCGTTGAACGATAGTTATCCCTAAAGTGTCGCCGCAGCACGTTAGCGTCGTTTTTGTTCCTTCGAAACGCACTTATAATATAGTTCGCCTTAAGGAATCGAGAAAAGCGGAGGCTGAACGACGTTTCGATACATTTTGTTAAGCTAAAGTATCTTCAAACGATTATGACGTCAGTATAGTTGACGCCTCATCGGGGAACTTTAATATAAGTCGAAGGTCTAAGTCAAATTCGCTTCGAAACTTAAAATTTTTTTTGTGAATTATACTAATTTATTATTCTTTTCAGATGAACTTTTTTTATAGATTCCACTTATATCTCTCTATCATATACTGCAGTTCCCATTCTGGCCTGACGTCACTAGTATCGGTGAACGATAGTTGTATCCCTAAAAAGGTGTCGCGCGAGCACGTAGGTCGTTTTTCGGTTCCCTTCGGAAAGTCACTATAATATAGTGTCGCCTATTACGCGGAATTCGAAAAACGAACAACTAATATAAAGAACCTACACACATTCCAGATCGTCCCAAATAACCCAATGAGTATCTTCAAATGCCATTTCTTAAACTCGAAACTATCTTACAAAAAAACCCAGCATCTAGGAACGTTTATACCTATGTTATAATTATCGCCCGCTTAGGCGATTTCTTTATAGAACTAGTGGTTTGGTCCATGTCCAGTCGCTTCTCCTCGAAAAATGATACTTACGGCTTAAAACAAATTCTGATGTGAATTAAATCTCCTTTGAGCTATTTTTTTATTTTTTTAAACACTTAGAACCCTCGACCTTTATTATTAGTCGTGATCAATCTGACCACCTCAGAGGCACCGTCACCTATTATCGGGTTGAGGCGATAGTTACCCTAAAAGGTGTCGCACTGCTAGCATCGTTATAATCGTTTTTTGGGTATACCTTTATCCATATCTCTTCACAATCAACAATACAGAGCGTTCTATCCCTTTTAGCGTAGATCGAACAGCGGCTATCGTGACACCGCTTCGGTGTTTTTTTCTGAGTCACCAAACTTTTGTTAAATGTATGTTATCTTTCAAGCGAATTATGTAACGTCATATAGTGATCGCAGCACATCGTTGAAGCTGAATATAAGGTCGAAGGTCTAAGTGCAAAAAAATCGAAAAAGTAAAATTATTCTTTTTTTGTTTAATTGATTATTATTATTTTTTCATGAATTTTTTTAATTTCGCACCTTAATATGTATATAAATACACTTAACCCCTATTCCTGTATCTTCACCGCTACTATCTGCGTGTAGTTCGAAGCGATAGTTATCCCTAAAAGGTGTTACGCGCGAGCACCTTCGACTTATATCAGTTCCTTCGAAACGTCACTATAATATAGCTGTCGCCTTACGGGAACTCGACGAACGGATATACTGACAGCTTTCAAATATACGCATTTTCTCAAGCTTGAAACTTCGTTAAAACGATTATATGACGTCAATGTATAGTGACACCGCTTAGGGAACTGGTATAAGTCGAAGGACGTTCCTAAGATGTGACGACATATTCGAAAAATAATTTCGACTTAAAAAATTCTTGAATAATTCCTTTTGGAGATTTCTTCTTATTTTGTTCACACATCTAGATCTAAATCGACGTTAGTATTAGGTGCACGCCTCTCTCTGTACGTCAAACTCTATGATCGATTCGAGCGATAGTTATCCCTAAAAGGTGTCGCGCGAGCACCGTTAGGTCGTTTTTGGGTTCCCATCGAAACGTCACTATAAATATAGTGTCGCCTTAAGGGGAATCAAGAAGAACACGGGATTCTTTCCTGCATAACTTCGCTCCTTCCGAGAGCTACATATATTGTTAAGTCTTCAAAGTATCTTTCTAAACCGCCACTCTCCTAGATCGTCAATATAATTAAGTGTGACGCGCATCCCCATCGGGAACTAATATAGTCGAAGGTCTAAGTGCATAAGAGTCTCGAAACACATTTGTTATTTTTGTGCACATTGACTTCTGTTATTATTTTTCCTATGAATTTTTTAGCATTTGGGCACTTAGACCTGCTCATACTTACTACGAGTTGCCTTTCGGACATCCTACTAATGATCAGACGGATTGCAGAGTGACTAGCTTTACCCATAATACGGTGTCCGCGCGAGCACGTTAGTCGTTTTTCGTTCCCTTTCGACGAACGGTTCACTATAATATAGTGTCGCCTAACGGGACGCAAAAGCGGCTGAACGCTTTCGAGTTACCATTTTTTTAAGCTTAAAGTATCTTCAAACCGAGTATGACGTCATATAGTGACGCCCCATCGGAACTAATATAAAGTCGAAGTCTAAGTGCAAATTCCGAAACTTAAATTTTTTTTGAATTATTATATTATTTTTTCGATGAAATTGTTTTGAGATTGTTGGCACTAGACCATAATTCTCGCTTCTACTCTTATATCAGTTCCCTTCCTGACGTCCACTATATCGGTTGAGTGATAGTTTATTCCCTAACACGGTTTGATCGCTCACTCTGTCGTAAGTGTACGTTTTCTATGTTCTATTTCGGTTCCCTTACAGAAACGTACAATTATATTATAGTGTCGCCGTTCGTCTATGTAACGGGGAGATCGCGAAAGCGAGATACTCCTTTCGACCTGAAGCCTATTTTCAATACCAAGTGTGTCTTAAGCGTGAACTGTCGTTAAACGATTATGACGTCATATAGTGACGTCGCTTAATGAACTGTTATAAGTCGAAGGTCTAAGCCTGCAAATTCCGGAAACTTAAAAAAATTTTTGAATATTATTATTATTTTTTCGCTTTCAATTAAAACGAAGGTGCGCTGAACCTTCCTCTTGATTGGATTCTCTTTACTGATAAATTCTTTTTTCTGTCTAGATTTCCTCTTGCCAAAACGATCCGCACTTAGACCTTCTAGACAGTCAGAACCTTTTCTGTAAATCTGCCCTTTCCTCCACTTATTCGATCTGATGGTCATATCTGCTTGCTAACTTATGCCAACTTTCCACTAAAGGCTCGAATTACTCTGCGCTCCGTAGTATCGGCTCCTTTAGATAAGCGTTTAGTTGCCTCTAATCATTCATACCCTGCCGAATACAAACGATTCTGGCATTCTCCTCCTCCTCCACCTTCTCCTCTCAGGCTGTCCTATGTCTTTTGCCTGGTGGTGATACATTTGTGCATCGGGTGCATAGCGGCTCCTGAGATCTATGAACGTTAGGAATCGGTGGGGTGCCGTGCGCTCGCGCGAGCACGTTCGGCTAATGGCATTCCTGCCTCCGGAGTTTTTGATGTTGCGGAGTTGTTGCTTTCCGAGCTCGGCCCCCTCCCCTTCGTTGTTTCAACTTATATTTCCTTATGTTCTCTAATACTAACACCTTTCCCCGTCAAGTAATTGGACAGCGTACCGCTCACATTGTTATAATACCAAAATACCTCGCTTATACAGATAAGAAAGCCAGTTGGGCTGAATATCTCTTCTAGAACATATACGCCCTAATAGCTCTCACCGCGTGTATTATATCTAAGATCTTTGAAACCTTCTTAACTCCTCACTTCTTAAGACCATCTGCAATCTCATTCTCTTCTTTCGATCGCCAGTACGGCTTTCGGGGCTCGAGGTCTACTGTGATATACTTTCCTTATTTAACCGATTTATAGGTTTTCCGCCCTTAGGAACTAGGGGAGACTTGCGTGGTGGCGCTTGACATATCCAAAGGCATTTGACACCTGTTATGGCACGCGTCACTGCCTCTCCAAGCTCCCCTCCTTTGGGTTTCCTCCTTCTCTTTGTTACTTATGTCAGTTTCTTTTCAAATCGCTCAATATCGGCTTTTTGTTGATGGGGCGACTTCTTCTTCCTTTTCTGTGAATAGTAATCGTGCTATTCCTCAGGGTTCTGTCTTGATCTCCTACTTTTATTCCTACTTTTCATAATGATCTTCTCACCTGTTACATCTAACTCCTGTATATCAACTCATATGCCGGATGACTTCCGACCGTCCTTCATTCTTGCAACTCATTCAAATTCTGCTTCCTCTTTTACTTCTAGAATTGCCTCTCGGCTTATAATCTTTCCCGATTCTATTCTCGTGATCGGATAGAGATTCCGAGGTGGGCGTCGTTCTGAACCTGTTGAAATTCAAATTCTTTAAAAGAACTCATAACTTCTTCACAACACTACCCTTCTCTAAGACATCCTTTTCTGAACCTTTTCCTATCTCTTTCACGAACGGTTCTTTCGCTTTCTCTCTCGTAATTGACAATATAAAACGATCCTTGGCACTTAAACTGTAAATCAAAAAAATGTCTTCCTCTTGAGAAAACAATCACATCAACAACGATACGGTTGGTTAAGCGCTGCCTCAAGAAACTGCGGGATGTCTGTTTTATGCACGTGCGAGACTTTTTTCCTTCTTCACAGTTACTTCCAGTTATACAAGGGCCCTCATTCCGCCCTTGTATGAGTAAGTGACGCAGTTACTTGCCTCTCATATCTGGGGAGGCGCTCAGCGTCTTCACCCGATTTTTGGAAAGGTCGGTCGAGTCAAAGGGCAAAAAGACTTATTTAAACTCGGAACTAATCATAAGAAAATCGAATTCCGTTTCTTTCTAAGTTCACTTGACCCATTGCTCTATCTTTGCGTGGCCGAAATGTTGGGTGCTTTGTGTGTAATCAGCGAGCATGCATTTATTATCTATCCATACTTAATATGCCCGAAGTCCACGGAAAGAAAATTAAATTGATTCCCTAGTTCTTGCCCTGACACGAATTGTAGGCGGGGGGGAGTCTTCCGGAGGATAACCGAATGAGGCTGGAATATCATCAATCCTTGGTAGATTTCCTTTTAGCCCCTCGTTGGTCTAGTGGGTAAAACTCTTAGTTTTAACATCATAGGGTAAGGTTTCAAACCCCCTGCGGACATATATATATTATATTATATATATATATATATTATATAATATTATATATATATACTATAATACTTATTATATATTAGTATATATTATTATTATAATGATATATATAATATAATATATATATTATATATATATAATATATATATATATTATATATTATATATATATGAGTATTAGTAATAATATATATATTTTAATTAATTATTATATATATATAAATATATCTAATCCATGGTCATAAAAATTTTATTTGAAAAAAATGAGGTCATCTTTATAGCTGATGATACCAAAACTCAGGAGGGGGTAATAAAATATAAAAAGCTATCTCAATAAAGGTTCACGCCTAACTTAAGCTGCTCAGATGAACACAGACGCAAGCTTCTGAAGTGGTTGGGATTAAAATCGGCAGGATATTTATGTCAGGTCGCACAAAAAAAAAAAAAAAAAAAAAAAAAAAAAAAAAAAAAAAAAAAAAAAAAGGATAAATTTCGGAACAGAAGTGACTAGAAAGGAGGAACTGCATCAAGCAATACTGTAGTGGCTGGTACCAACACAAAATTCGTGTGAAGAAACCTCACCCATATACTTATACTGCGAGAGCTCAGCTTCCACGAACATTTATCAATGTAGAACCAATAAAAAAAAATAGAAAGAGCGAAAGAGCAGTTGGAAAGTAAAGCAGGTAAAGTTTTTTTAGCCTTGGGATAAACCTTATCTAATATTCATGGGGAATTTGGAGGTTCTTCCCTCCAAGATATGATACAGGCGGTATTACTGTACACAAGGGAGTGTGTATCTAACTATTCATGGGGAATTTGGAGGTTCTTCCCTCGATATGGCGGGATTACTGTACACATGGGAGTGTGAGATCCTCGTGTAGCTGGAGTAATTGTGGGGAAGAGAAAAAAAATCTCGAGGCATGAACAGAATTCTCAGAAGACTTTGAAGCAGCCCTAGTAACAATTGTGATACAAAATTTTCATGACTATATTTTGTTCATGTTCAGACTAAGGAAGGATGTTTATAATATTCACGTGTGTGTGTGTGGGTGGGGGTGGGGGGGGGTGGTGAAACCGTCGAAGGAGATAGGAAAATGGTGTCTTTGAGGAGTTTTTAAGAGCTGATGAATTTCACAAGGATGAGTGGGCTTACCGGGAAACAATATCCTGACCAGCAAATATAGAATCGAGTTTAGGTAGAGAGGAAAGTTTAGTTGCAAAAGAGGGAGAAGATTTGAAATAAGCAGAATTTAGTATTGAGTTGTCGGCATAGAAATTGTCAGAGTTAGAAAGACAGATGATGAGTGAGTTAAGTGATGAAGGAAGGATCCTAAAGAGAATAGAAAATTCAATATATCCAAGGATTTTAATAGGATAGGGCAAGAAATTAGTAAACTATATCTATCCTACAATAGAAAGCCTTCTTATGTTGAGCGCAACCACACAGGACTACTCCCTATAGTCAGTAAGTGCAGAAGAGCATATATCAGTAAGACAGAAAATGGCATAAGATTCCAGATGATGCAGGAAACCAGAATTGAAGATAGATTAAAATTTTAGGCAAAATATAAGTTAAGTCAATTGAGAGATAGAAGTTTAGAAGGGATAAGTTTCCTTGTGATCATCTGGACATTAGTGGGCTCCTAACATTGGGGAACAATGTTAGTATTAAGGTACAAGAAGAATAGTTGAATAGGGAGAAATGCAATCTGGGCCGTCTGTTTTCCTAACGCTCATAGATGTCAAGATCCCATGTAGCATAATGTCACTTGTAATCTCGGGTAAAGAATTATCAAAGTAAATTGAATTGAAATAGACGAAAAATGAAGTGAAAAAATTAGCCTTTTCAGCAAGAATAGATACAAATCCATTAAACCAAAAAATAGAAGGATAGGCAATACACAAAGAATATTAGAAATAGTCCTAGGGAAAAGCCAGTAATTTTTGTCAATAGGAGAACTAAAGAAGTCATTGCACTTTTGATCAGTTACTGTAGTATTATTAATCCGTCGAATGAGATCTCTACAACGATTTGAAATAGCAGAAATGATAAAACAGTGCAAAGGAGACCTAACAATTAGCAAAAGTCATAAAAGGGAATTTTTCCATTCTGACATGCGTTGTCACTAAAGACTGATTTAGTCGAAGAAGGAGTGAATCTGTTCATTCGATAAGTGATTATAGTCTTCCCTTCCCCTTACACCCCGGCATATACCGAACTTCATAAGAGTTACAGCAGCAGTCAATCAAAGGATAGTTAGTTTAAAAGCTTAGCAAAACCTCCAAATTAGACATTAAAGTGCCAGAGAGAGATTAAAGCAGGGTGGAGCTGTAAAAACAGAGGGCATTATGACTTAGGTCAGAATCAACAATAAAAGTGGAAAAGGCGTGCTTATAGCCAAGTAGATAGTGGGTTATGCACATTTAAGTCCTTATATCCCTTACTGCTACAAAATCTTCCTCTTTATTTTCTTCTTTATCAACAGTATCTTCCTTATTTTGAGGTACCCATGCTAATCTGGTAATATGAACCCTCGCTACATTCCTTAAAGTTTCCCCATGCTTTGCTATCACAGTTTTTCCATCCCTTCCTGTCACCTTTGCTGGACCCCGAAATTGTGTATCAATATCTCTTTTATAATACACTTCTTCACCTGCTTAAGCTAATTCAATATTATGTTACCTTATCTGCCCCTTCATCGCTTTCTTTATCATATCCTCTGATTCTTGCTGTATATGTATAAATCTACCTTTAACTATCCCCACTAAATGCTTTCTTAAAATTTTACCCTCTATACCTATTACGCCCATACTGCTGTCTTCCTCTGTTGTATTGTTAGGTTACCTAACATTCTTCCCAAAAACTAATTGACTAGGAGAATATCCATTCCTATCTAACAACCCATTCTTTGCTGCTACAGACAAAATAAAACTCACATTCCTACTTACACCCTCATCTTACATTTTTATCATAGAATCTTTCAACAATCCCACCCTTTTTCACATCATTGACCATTTCTCCAAGGACTCTCCGCAGCAGTTACCCATTGAATCACACTAAATCTTTCATTTCTTCATTCTGAAATACTAATCCATTGACACTTAAGATTTTTACCGATGCCCCAAATATACAAATCCATCTTTCTAATACCATTTCCACTATTTCTTTAGGTTTTTTATTCTTAACCCAACAAGCTTGACAATACATAGTCCCTAAATCAATCACTACATGGATCTGTGTCCTTCTATCTCACCTAGATCCATTGCAACAGTTTCATTGAAAACCTTTACTAAAGGGAAACCTACTACTGATCTACTTGAAGTCTTTCTATACCGTATACATGTATCCCCCTTTTTTTTTTTTTTTTTTTTTTTTTTACAGTTGTCACCACCACTCAGGGACAGAGCCCTATTCAAGGAGAGGGTGTTGCACACTCAAAATTTCATCCTCTAGTGAAAAATTACGCAGATGAGCAAAGACGCAGGCTTTAAAGTGAGAGATTAAATTCAGTAGGAAATACAGAAGATAGAAGAGAGTTCCACAGAACAGAGATGGCAGGAAAGAAGGAAACACCGCAGCGAGCTAGCCTGGAGTTACCAATATCTACACAAAATTCGTGAGCAGACACGGCACCCCTTGTGCTACGAGGGAGTTGTAAAGGTGGTGGTACGCGAGTGGTAAGTTCCCTCGAACACCTGCCGTTGCGGTATCTATAGAAAAGAGATAAAGTAACAACATCACGCCGCAAAGACAGAGGGTCAAGTGAACCGGAAAGTACAGAACAGTTTATAAGCCTTTTGGCTTTTGACTCGACCCTGTCCAAAAGCCGGGTGAAACCAAAGCCCCCCCAGATATGAGAACAGTACTCCATACAAGGGCGGATGAAACCCTTGTATAGCTGGAGTAGATGAGAAGAGGAAAAAAAAGTCTCGCAATCTAAACAGAACTCCCAGTTTCTCTGAGGCCGCCCTAGCAACCGTTGTGATGTGAGGTTTGCAAGACATTTTTTTGTGCATGTGAAGACCAAGGATGTTTATATTGTCAACAGGAGAGACGAAAGAACCGTTGAAAGAGATAGGAAAGCTAGAAGGTGTTTTAGAGAGGGAGATATGTAAAAGTTGGGTTTTTAAAGAATTGAATTTCACAAGGTTGAGACGTCCCCACCCGGAAATTCTATCCAGATCAGCGAGAATAGAATAGGAAAGATTAAGACGAGAGGTAATTCTAGAAGTAAAAGAGGGAGCAAAATTGAAATGAGTTGAAGAAGAAGGGACGAGTCGTTGGCATATGAGTGGATAGAGTTAGATGTGCAGGTGAAAAGATCATTGATGAAAAATAGGAATAAAGTATTAGATAGGACAGAACCATGAGGAACACCACTATTGACAGAAAAAGAAGTCGCTCCATCAACAACAGCTGATATTGAACGACTTGCAAGAAAGCTAGACATAAATAAGCAAAGAGAAGGAGGAAACCCAAAGGAAGGGAGCTTGGAGAGCAGTGACGAGTGCCATACCCGGTCAAATGCTTTGGATATGTCAAGCGCCACCACGCAAGTCTTCCCGTAGTTCCTAAGAGCGGAAAACCATAAATCGGTTAGATAGGAAAGTATATCTCCAGTAGACCTCGAACGCCGAAAGCCGTACTGACGATCGGAAAGAAGGGAATGAGATTCCAGATGATCTAAGATGTGAGAGATGAGAAGGGTTTCAAAGATCTTAGATAGAATACAAGTGAGAGCTAAAGGGCGATAGTTAGAAGGATCAAATCGGCTTCCTTTTTGCGGAATAGGTTGGACGTGTGCGTGCTTCCAACATTGAGGGAAAGTGCTAGTATTGAGACAGAGAATATAGTTGAACGAGGGGCGGGGTCAGCACGTAAGCACACTTTCAAAACTTAGGGAAGGAATGCCATCCAGGCCACCTACCTTCCTAACGTTCATAGATCTCAGGAGCCCATGCACCCGATCAAATGTAATCACAGGCAAAGGTAAAGGACACCTGAGAGGAGAAATGCCAGAATCGTCCAGGGTTGAATCACAGAAAAATAGGAGATCGAAGAGATTGGCTTTTTCAGTTGAAGAATTAGCAACACAGCCATCAGATCGAATAAAATGAAGAAAGGCAGATTTACAGAAGTTGTTAAGAGATATTTTTGGCAAGAGGCCAGAAAGATTTGTCAGTAGGAGAACCAAGGAGGTTAGCGCACTTTCGTTTGATGAAAGCCCGCTTTGCTCGTCGAAGAGTATCCCTGCAACGATTTCTAGCCGAATGAAAATTAGGAAGAGTGATAGGAGAGTGAGAATTTTTCCACTCCTGATACGCGCTGTCCCTAGCCTGAATGGCCAGAGAACAAGCACGATCGAACCATGGATTATGAGGAGAGAAAAATTTAGTTGAAGAAGGAATGAACCTGCTCATCCCATCAACGATTACAGCTCCCACCTTATCGGCAGAAGCCGATGCGCCACCAGAGTCGAAGCAGTCACTCCAATTATAGTTAGTGTAGAAGCAACGCAAGACCCCCCAATCAGTCCGATCAAAGTGCCAGAAAAAACGCATAGGACAGGATGGAGCTATTGGAGAGAAAGAATTAAAATTAAAAGATATAAGGTTGTGGTCAGATTTACCAATAGGAGCAAAAGTGGTGTATTTATAGAGAGAAGGACTAGTGGTGAAGCATAGGTCAAGTGTATTCGTTAATTGGTTGGGACGATCTGGAATGTGTGTAGGTTCCTTGATTAGTTGCTCCAGATCGTTAAGAATGCTGAATGATTCGGCCTCCTCCCCACCTAAATCAGTATGAGAGGACCCCAACCATTCAGTGTTGTGTACATTGAAATCCTCTAAATAGAGGACCTCAGTATTTGAATGAGAAGATATAACAGTCTCGTGAGAAGTAGTAAGATATTCAAAAAAGGAATGAAAATGTTCTCTTAGGAGAGCAGTAGCGGAAGCACAAGATTATTGTAGTAGAAGGAAGAAAGATTTTAAGCCACAGAACATCGAAGTTAAGAGATTCGAGATTCACTAGACGTGTTACAGGAGTATAAATGTTAACATAGGCACACATTCCACTCTTCAGACGGAAATTATGAAATAAGTTATAGTTGGATACATTAAACGATTTAGAGGATGAATTCTTAGCCATCTGAGTTTCAGACAAGAGGAAAAGTTTAGAGTTAGATAGGTGGTATTCCACAGAGGCAAAGTTAGAGTGTAAGCCGCGGATGTTGGTAAAGTCAATAGAAAGCCCGCGTCTATGCAAATCCGCCATTTCTCTCTCTCACACACAAATAAAAACAAAAGACAAAAACAGACTAAAACAAAAGCAGAAATCGAGATAAAATTGAACATAAACTAAATCTTAGCTTAAATAATTCAAGTGCTAAAATTAATTAAATATCAATTACTGTACAATGTAAAAATAAAACTTGAGCCTATGCAATTTAACCCACTCAAGTAGGCAGTATTAAATTTTGTTAAAACCTACAACTACAAAAACGTTAAAAAAAATAAAATAAAAAACTTAAAACTAGAACTTATCTTTTAAAACACAGATCGCAGAACCTTGCCGAAATGAATAAATGGTTTCTGAGTGATACTATTTAATAAAACTTTCAATTAAAACAAAATATGATTTGAAAAGCACACAAACACTTTTACTAAGCACAGCACAACAAAATAATAACAATAAGTAAAATAAAAATAAACTTTTAACAGAGAGCACTTTTAAACACGAATACACTGCACAAAAATTAAAACCTAACTTCTTATTTTCTTCCAATCTTCACTATCAATCTCATCCTTGTATGTATCCCTAACCAATTCCCATAACCTTTCTTTTCCAGGATGTCCAAACTATAAATATTATTCTCATTCATAAACAATCCTCTTTGAACCACCTAACCACCAGACATTTCTGCTCACTCCTTTTCTTAGGCCAATTTTCTAATGTCCCTTTTCATTCACTATACATCTAACTTTCATATTATTAAAAACAGCTATATTTAATTCATCTTTCCTCAGATTTATAATAGCATCCATCCTTTTCAACGATTCCCTTCCTAACACTCAAGGTATCCCTCCTTTTACCACATCTGATAAAAAAAACGTCTATTTCCCACATAACACGGTATTTTTAATCTTTTAACTGACAGGTAAGTAGACTCATCAAACACATATTTCCTATTTATTCATATAATAGATTCTTTCACGTCCTCTCTATCCCTTTTATTCATACGACCTACCACTAAGCCTAGTCATTTCTCACCTATCACATTCTTCTGACATCCATTATCCACTATCACCCATATCTCTCATATATCATCATCTGTTCTTTCTCTCTCAATTACATTTTCCCTATAGAAATATAGAAAGCCTAGTTATCTGTTTCAGAATCTCTATCGATCCATCCTCTCATACTACCTGCCTGTTCTCCCACATTGAAATCACCTCCTCCTACTTTCCTTCTTTTAAAATGTCCTCTCTTGGGACAGTGAGCTGCAAAATGATACATCGAGAGACACAAAATATATCTCATCACCTCACCAAATTTTTTCTTCCGATTCATTCTTAATTCTTCACTCACTTTCCCCCTTACATGATTTTCATCTTCTCTTCTTTCCTTTGTCCACCATCCACTTCTTTCTACTGCTTTCACTCTTAACCTCTCACACACATTTATTAGAAGATTCTTAAAGTTTTGAAACTCCCAAACATCTTTCCCACAATATACTAACACCATCTGTCTCTGACTTGTATCAAGATTCGCTCCTTCTAGTAAATGTACATATCTCATATCCTCCCATAAATCAACTAAACCAGTCATCTTACACCTACTTTCAATCACCTCATACCTGTTTACATATTCTCTCATGCTTTCTTTTTCTCCTCTTTTAATATAAAAAATTTCAGTATTCTATCATACCTGTCACGTTGTTTCTCTTTACCATACCTTTTATCCAACTCTTCCAACACCTTCTTTACACCAACATCCATTCCTAAATCATCCAGATCGATATCACATATACTTTCAAAAACCTTTTCTGCCAGACTCATTAGAATCTCACCACCTGGACATTCATAATCTTTTTCTTCCAACTTATGCCACCACTCTACTCGTTTTCTCTACACCTCATAATCATTTGCTCCACTCCTATCACCTTAAAACGCAGGACACAATCGCCTTCCTTTCACATCTATTCTCTAATTTTTCTCACCCTTCCTGCTAGACGAATCATCCGTATCTAAGCTGACAAAAAAACTATTATACACGAAACCCTAAGACCGCAGCCGAACTACCCAATGCTACCACTGTGAAAAAATGTAAACTATCTAAATTCTAAACTAACAACAATGTTTAACAAGATTTACTTGAATAATTCTTTTACGGACTAGGTATTGTCGAGCTTGCTGGGTTAAAAATAAAGAACCTAAAGAAATAGTAGAAAAGGTTTTAGAAAAATAGATTAGAACACTTGGGGCACCGGAAATAATCTTGAGTGACAATGGATTAGAATTTCAGAATGAAGAAATGAAAGGTTTAGTGTGATTCAATAGGCAACTGCTATGGAGAGTCCTTGGAGAAATGATCAATGTGGAAAAATGGTGGGATTGTTGAAAGATTCTAAGAGAAAAATGGAAGATGAGGGTGTAAGTAACAATGTGAGTTTGATTTGGTCTGTAGCAGCAAAGAATAGGCTGCTAGATAGGAATGGGTATTCTCCTAATCAATTAGTTTTTGGGAAGAATGTTAGGTAACCTAACAACACAATGGAAGAAGATAGCAGTATGGGCGTAATAGGTAGAGAGGGTGAAATTTTAAGAAAGAATTTTGAGGGGATAGTTAAAGGTAGATTAATATATATCAGGCTTGGGTTAAAGTACATGTACTCTAGAATTGTTCAAGTACAAGTACTCTAGAATTTGTTCAAGTACAAGTACATGGTATCATGTACAAGTACAAGTAATTTATGAAAACGCAAATATATTGATAAATTTAGTTAATTATTTCTTATTTGCTTCAGAAAAATAGTAAAAATAGTATATAATAATATTTATTGATAATTTTGTGTAATTTATATTGAATATATAAAAATAGATGAAATAAAAAGAATTAAAATAATAAAAAATTGAGAAGTATATGATAAAGAGAACAAAATATAAATAAAAAGGAAGAAAGAAGAAAACAGTAAGAATAAGGAAAATAAGAAGAATTAATAATATGTACATAATAAAAAAAAGTAAATAATAAGAAGAAAACCAACAAAATTAATCAAAAGAAGATTGACAAATGAAAATTAATTACATCTATTTAAAAAGGTAATATCTTATTTTACATTTAATCATTTTATCAATAAATTATCTTGTAATATTAAATAAACAAAACAAAATACCAAAGGAAGAAGAAACAACAACAGAGATTTTATCAATAACAATGGATAAATTGACTAACATGATAAAGGACTTAGTAGAGAGTAAAGATAAAAGAGAAACAACTGAAGAAAGAAAAATTAATTTAATAATACTTAAAAGTAGTGAAAAAAGAGGAGAATCTTTTGAAGAATATTTATTTAAGTTAAAAGTATGGAGAGAAGTATCTCAAGAAAAAGATAAAACAAAAATAACACAAATAATAGGAAGTTTATCCGGTGAACCACTAGAAGTTATTTTGTCTTTAAAAGAAGAAGAATTATAGAAAGAAGATAGCGTAGAAAAAATTATAAACACATTAAAAGAAAGATATTGTAGAAATAAAGAACAGGAAAGTTATCTTAAAATACAAACACTACTTAATATGCAACAAAGGAAAGGTGAATCTTTTAGTGAATATGTATCAAGAAATGATAAGGTAAAAAGAGATTGTGAAAAACTTGATGATATAAAAATGTGAAAAAGTATATTCATACCAATTGATCAGTAACTCAAATATAAAGGACATGGAAAGAAAGTTAATAAATAAGATTGAAGGAATTAAAACAAATATTTTTATAACAACTAAAGAATCTATTGTGAATGTGATGGAATCAGTATGTGAAATAGTAGACAAAAAAGAAACTAAAAAAAGAAAATTGGTATAATGATAATAAATTTTGTACCATATGTAAATATAATAATCATAAAACTGAAGAATGCTACTGGATAGAAAGAACATTTAATTTAAATAAATGTAATATTTGTAAACGTAATAACCATAAAACCGAAGATTGCTATTGGAATGAAAAATACAACAATGTGTGTTGGAAATGTAAAAAAGAAGGACACGTAATGAAAAATTGTACAGAAAATAAACAGATAGAAGAAAAAAAATAATAAATCTATATATATTATCCAAAGAAATAATGAAAAACAATACAAGAAAAAAATGACATGCATTATTAATACAGAAAAAGTAGAGAAAATAAGCGGATTAGAAAAAGGATTAGTAGAAAGAAAAATGAATAGAACATTTTTTAATAACAATGAAGAATATAATGACAATAAAGAAATTGAATATCAAGAAGATGTAATGACTATTATAAATACAGGAAGTATAGAGACAGTAATAGGAGAATTAGGATTAACAAAACTGATTAGTGGATTAACCGATGATGAATTACAATATTAAAAACACACAAAAGTTTAAAAATGGTTGTTTTGTATTTGGAAAAACAGAGTATAAAAAAATATTAAAAGAAATATTATTGCCTTGTAAAATCAAAGGAAAGAGTTTTGATCTAAAAATCAATGTAATAGAGGGTTACATACCTTTATTACTTGGTAAATCAGCTATGAAAAGAATAAAATTAAAGATTAATATTGAAGATGGAAATGTTGACATTTGTGATTTGAACCTACTGAAAGTGAAAAAATTTGAGAATGAAGGAGGACATTCCTGCGTATTACTGAATAGAAAACAAAAGGAATCATGTTGGATTAGTCAATTTAAAGAAAAGGATAAAAGAACAGGATAGAAAAAAAAATTGAAAAACCTACATAGACAATTTGCACATTGTGGAACAGAAAAATTATTTAAAACAATAAAGAAGGCTAATCAAAAACCAGTAAATGAAGAAGATTTTTGGAATAATGTAAGAAAAGAATTTGAGCAAATTGTGAAATATGTAAAAAAAATATAAAAAAACTCAACCAAGACCAGTGGTAGGTTTGTTTTAGCAAGTAAATTTAATGAAATAACTCAATTGGATGTTGGTGAATTTGAGAATAATAAATTTTTAGTGATAGTAGACTGTGCAACAAGATATACACAGGCAGTATGGTTATAAAATAAAACAAGTAAAGAAATTATAGAAAAGTTAATTGAAAAATGGATTATATATTTTGGAATTCCTGATGGTATCATGTCTGATGCAGGAAGAGAATTTCAAAATGAAGATGTGGAAACATTTACTACAAAATTAAATATCAGATTAATGAGTACAGCAGAAGAAAGCCCATGGAGTAATGGTTTATGTGAAAAGGTAGTAGGATTACTCAAGGAATCATTACATAAATTGAAGCAGGAAGGACATGATAGAAAAAATAGTTTGGCATTGGCAATTTTTACTAAAAATGGACTAACAAATTACTTAGGATATGCTCCTAACCGACTTGTATTCGGAAGAAATGTAGGAATACCAAACATAGTAGATTGTGATAATTTAATAACGAGTGAAAAGAGAGATACAGATGATATGATTAAAGAATTATTAGAGACAATAGACCATGCTTGAAGAATACACATAGAGAATGAAAGTTCAGAGAAAATAAAACGTGCTTTAAGAAGTCAAATAAGAGAACAAATTTCAAAAAATATAAATATAGGTGAAGAAGTTTTTTAAAAAAGAAGCATTGATAAAGAATGGAGAGGACCAGCTAAAGTAATGTTTGTAGATGGAAAAACCATCATAGTAAAACATGAAGGTACTTTTATAACTGTATCAAAAGTACACTCAACGAGAATTCAAAAAAACAGAATAAATGAAAATGACAACGAACTTGAAGATAAAAAAGATTAATATGAAGAAGGAAATAATAACATGATAGATAACTTAAATGAAAATGGGAATAATATAGATGAAATAATATGGTAAAAAATTATAGATGATGAAACTGATAATGAAAAAGAAAGTCAAAAGGAAGATAAGAAGAAGAAATGACATCAATTGATGAATATGAAGAAATTGATCCAAAAAAATTTGAAAATTGGTAAATACTATGAAATGAAATTAAAGAATAATGAAGATATATTAAATTGTTATGACATTAGTAGAGCTGGGAAAGCAACAAGTAAAAAGTATAATAGATGTTATAATATACGAAATTTAAATACAGGTAGAATATATGATATTGACTTGAAAGAATTTGAAAGAATATATGAATTGATTGTAATTGAAAATGAAGAAAATAACGAGGAATAGTCATTAAATAGAGGTGAAGACATAGTAGATGAAATAGAGAGTGAATATGAAAATGAAAAGGTAAATCAAAGTTATTATAATCATTCTAATGAAGAAGTTAAACAAGCCAAAATGATAGAGGTAGAAAATTGGAAGAAGAATAATGTTTTTGAAGAAGTAACAGGTAAAGGTAAAAGAGCAATTAATGTCAGATGGGTAATTAGTGAAAAATTATTGCAAAATAATGAGAAAAAATTTCAAGCTAGATTAGTAGCTAAAGGATATGAAGAAACGGTATAAAAAAAAAACAGATGAACCAACTGTTTCATCCGAAGCAATGAAAATGATATCAACCATATAGCTCAGGAAAAAAGTGAGAAAATAAATGCTATGGATATTTCAGCAGCTTACTTACAAGGAGATACAATAACAAGAAAAGTATATATAAGACCACCACCAGAATTTAATGATGGTAAATTTTGGAGATTAAATAAAACAGTATATGAATTACAGGATGCTGCTATGATGTGGTATTTATCATTGAAAAGACAATTACTTAAAATAGGTCTAAAGCAAAGTAAAATGGAACCAACATTATTCATAATGAATGATTCAAATAATTTAGAAGGATTATTATGTACACATGTAGATGATATTTTATGGGTAGGGAGTAAAAAATTTGAAAACACTATAATAAATAAATTGAAAAACATTTTTGAAATAGGAGAAAATAGTTCAGAATCATTTAAATATTTAGGAGTTCAATTATGTCAAGATGAACATATTATAATAATGGATCAAAATAATTACTGGGATAAGATTAAAATTAATGAAATAAATACAAAGGAAAATAGAAAACTTGATAAAAAAAAAGCAAAAGAATGCCAACAATAGGAAAATTAAATTGGATGGCAAGAAATACAAGACCAAATTTATCTTATATAGTTAGTAAAATGAGCAAGGGAGAAAAAGAACTGAGTATCAAAGATTATAAAGAACTTCTTAAATTAACAAAAAAATACAGAAATGAATTAAATATCATACAAATAAATAATGAGAAAATTGAGAATTTAATAACTTACCGTGATTCATCATTTGCTAATAGAGAAGGAGATAAAACCCAACTGGGATGTATAATTTTTGCAGTAGAAAGAAAAGAAAAAATGATATCTATAATGTGGAAATCAAATAAATCACAGAAAGTTAATCATTCATCACACAAGCAGAAGCAAATAGCTTACTTGAAGGTATAGAACAATCATTATATATACAAAAAAATGTGTGAAGAAATTACTAATAAAAAGATACCTATAATTCTAAGAACAGATAGTAAGACACTTGAAGACTAGATACACTAACGTCTGAAAGACAATAAAAAATTAAAAGTATGAGAATTATTATATCAGCGATAAGAGAATATATAAATAATAAAGAAAGAAACAAAATAGAATGGGTGAACAGTAATGATCAATCTGCTGACATATTCACCAAATAATTACATAATAAGAAAATGAAAAATGTAATCCCTAGAAGAATAAAAGATGAAAAGAAAACTAAAACTGATCAAAGAAGAACTTCTTCAAATGTATGATGTTGAAACAAATTTGAAGAAGTAGAGAGGTGGAAGAATGATAAATTTAGTTAATTATTTCTTATTTGTTTCAGAAAAATAGTATATAATAAAATTTATTGATAAATTTGTGTAATTTATATCGAATATATAAAAATAGATGAAATAAAAAGAATTAAAATAATAAAAAATAGAGAATTATATGATAAAGAGAACAAAATATAAATAAAAAGGAAGAAAGAAGAAAACAGTAGGAATAAGGAAAATAAGAAGAATTAATATTATGTACATAATAAAAAAAGTAAATAAGAAGAAGAAAACCAACAAAGAAGTAATCAAAAGAAGATTGACAAATGATAATTAATTACATCTATTTAAAAAGGTAATATTTTATTTTACATTTAATATATATATATATATATATATATATATATATATATATATATATATATATATATATATATATATATATATATATATATATATATATATATATAATATTTATTTTTATATTTATATATATATATATATATATATATATATATATATATATATATATATATACCGGTATATATATACATATCCTCATCATCATCCCCCACCTTCTCCCCAAGACTGGGGGTAAGGTGCGTACCATGCACCGGAAACAGAAAAGTAGTAGAACATGAAGCAAGTTGAAAAGAAAGCCCATATATACCTTTTAAAGAGAACTCGTCGCAGTCAGAAAATCCAATATAGAGCTTCACGGGACCGCGACGAACCCTCACTATATCTCGTCTATGTGGGGTTCATCCCTTGGCCCAGGTGGGCTACAACCAGGGTTGGCAAAAAAAACATTTTTTTTTTTTAAAAGCCAAGTGGTCCCGGGTTTTTCTTCACCTAAAACCCGAAAAAACTCGGGGAAATTGTTTTTTCTTTCAATTTTCGTTTTTTTTTTCAGCAGCAGCTGTAATTTCATATTAATATAATTGTTTGTTTTAAATTTTGCTAAGCTATTATAAGCTTGATTATAACAATAATGTCAAGGACTTTTGGATCCGGAAAACTAAAAAAAGAATGGAGTGAAGTTCTGAATGTCTTTACAATTTACAATGTAAATATTACAGTGATGAAATTAATAAGAAAATTAAAAGAATAAAAGTGCATCTAAAAAATGTTGCAAACATTTGTCATATTCTGGCAAATCTAGTGAATCAAGCGCTTATACAACCGTTGAAAGTATGGATCTTACAGATGTAAAAGAAAGGGATTCACCTACTTTTTCGATGGCTGCAAAACATTCGCCAATGAAAACATGGTTATATGTATCTGACACATCAAAAACTCAAAAGAAATTATCTAAACATACCATTAAAATGACAACTGCCCAAAAGAAATTCTTGACCAAAAAATATCAAAGTTTTTTTTATGCTAACAATGTTTCATTTTTAAGTGTTGAATTGAAGTACTTTGTTGAAATGATACAAGCCTTAAGACCTGGTTACTCCCTACCATCTCGAAGAAATCTAGCAGGTCCACTTTTGGACACGGCTCATATATATATATATATATATATATATATATATAATTAATATATATATATATATATATAAATATATTATATATATATATAAATATATATATATATATATATATATTGTTGCTATATATATACATATATATATATACTATATATATATATATATATATATATATATATATATATATATATATATATATATATATATATATATATATATATATATATATATATATATATATATATATATATATATATATATATATATATATATATATATATATTGAAGCGGCGCACGAAAAAAAAACGCGGGAAAGTTGCTCAATGATAAATGCGAAAACGGTTAAACACCCAAATCCAACTGAACTGAAGTATCA
>JABUQX010051646.1:40000-44121 GCA_015478945.1 Trachelipus rathkii | reverse complement strand
ATAAACTTCACCACACAGGGCTATAATAAATTTTGTTTGTTGTAGTACTAGAATTCCTAATGGTTAAAATTTAAGTTTGAAAAGGTCATCTGAGGGTAATGTTGAAGAGAGTGCGATTTTGTGGGATAATGTGAATGATGTTTTGGATGGGGTGAGTAGGAGCTTCATATTGATTGTGTTGGGTGACCTAAATGGTTGGATAGGTGATCAAAAAGGGATGGTAACAGGTGGTTTTAGGGGTGTTGGGAGAAGAGAGCTGGGGAATTGTAGAAAGGTAATTGATTTCTGTGAGGAAAAGAGGTATGCGTGTATGTAATATTTTCTTCAAACACAAGAGTATTCTTAAGTGTACTAGAGTTGGTGTAAGTAGAGATGGTATCGAAATGAAAAGTATGATTGATTTTGTGTTGGTGAAGAAGGTATTGAAGTATGTGTTGGATCTTAGGAATGGGATTATCGGATCATTATGTTGTTTTATGTAAAATTAAGTTAGTGAGAGCTTGGATGGAGAGGAAGGAAATGGGTAGAATTAAGAGTGAGAAGTTGAGCAAGGTAATAAGGATAAATATTTAAGAGCGCTTGCAAATAAATCAGTTGAATATGAACAAGTTGACTTGAACAAATCTGAAGCAAATTAAAAAGAAACAGTTGTTAGTGTGGATGTGGTAAAAGTAGAGGTCAGAATGTTAAAAGCGGTTAAAAGTAAAAAAACGAGCACGTGGTTAAATGTCCTAAAAATCACTGATGAGTTCTCATAAGAAAGATGTCTGGAATTGTATAAGGAGGAAAAAAGAAATACTAAAAGGTGCATACGTAGGAGAAAAAATGAGTTAAATGAACAGTTTGGAAGGAGGATGAATGGGGACTTACAAGGGAATAGGAAGCTCTTCTGGAAGGAGGCAAAAGGTTAAGAATGAGAATAAGCGGAATCTGCTTAGAATAATGAATGGGGATGGTGCTTTCGTAACTGATAAAATGGATGTGAGGAGAGTGTGGAGGGAACACTTTGAAAATCTGCATAACATTGGCAGTAATGAAGAGGTGATATTGAATGTGTGTGGGTTTGATTGTTGGTGCAAGAAGGAATAGGTATTTTGGGGATGAGGCCATTAGTAGGAAGAGGTAATAGGTAGAGTGAGAAAGTTGAAGAATGGTAAATCTGCAGGTATAGATGAAATCACTGGTGAAATGATCAAGAACGGAGGCGAGATGGTGATTGAATAGATTTGGAAGTTGTGTAACAATAGCAAAGCGTTTATGGAGGGTATAGTTCCGAGAATCGGAGGAGAGCAGTAATAGTACCCTTATATAAGGGTGATTGGGGATAGGGGTAACTGTAGTAATTATAAGGGAATTAGTTTATTGAGAGTTGTATGGAAGATATATGCTAGTATTTTGGTACAAAAGAGTGCGTCAAGGGACTGAGGGACTGATTGGTGAAGATCAGTGTGCGTTTAGAAGGTGGTAGAGGATGTGTGGATCAAATCTTTACATTGAAACAAATGATTGAGAAAATGAGAGAGAAGAAGAATAAATTGTATTTAGGTTTATGGATTTGCAACGGGCGTATGATAGGATTAATAGCGAAGCTCTATGGCAGGTGTTAGTGATTTAGAAGTGTTGGTGGTAGACTTCTGAATGGAATCATATGTGTGACGATAGTGAAGCGTGTGTAGGAATAAATGGAATTGAAAGTGATTGGTTTAATATTAATAGCGGAGTGATACAGGGATGTGTCCTTGGTTATTCAATCCGTGAAGCTCTAGGATGGATTTTTCTGACTGCGACTTCTCACTAAAAGGTGTAAAGGTAAGGCTATGCTTTCTTTTCGACTTGCGTCATATTCTTCACTACTTTTCTGTTTCCAATGCATGCTACGCACCTTAAAAAAGGTGGTTGATGATATATATATATATATATATATATATATATATATATATATATATATATATATATATATATATATATATATATATATATATATATATATATATATATATATATATATATATATTTTATATATATATATATATATATTTATTAATATATATATATATAAAAAAAAGAGAGTAAAAGTAATAAAATAATATATATATATATATATATATATATATATATATATATATATATATACTTTATATATATATATATATATATATATATATATATATATATATATATATATATATATATATATATATATATATATATATATATATATATATATATATATTTATTTATTTATTTGTGAGTAATTAAAGATTTTATTCATTAATTGATTACAGATTTGTCATAATAATAACCTCACAAAATTGTTTTAAAATGCCATCATTCGTAAAAGATTTTTTTATTATTAATAATGTTACAAAATCTTTAATAGAGTGTAAAATATGCCACAAAAAAATAAAACTAGGTAGTTCACCAAAAACATTTAATACAACGCCACTTCATAAACATATGGAAAATCATCACCGAAGAGAATATCTGGAAGTCAAAAATTTGGATAGTAAAAGGGAGAATCCTGTATTTTCTAGAACAGCGCATTCTTTACAACATATGATTTTGTTATGTAATATTATGACTATTTATAATAATGTAAGGTCATCTTTTTATTTAGCTCTTTACTTATTTTTGACTGAATATTCATTTCGCCATCCAAATTTTCTTTGACATTTAAAATATGTATAAGCCAGGACCCACCCATGGATTTGATTATTCAATCTAGTGTGGCCGCGTTGCTGTTGTCTGCGGACCCTCTCGCTATTTCTATATATATTTATATATATATATATATATATATATATATAATATATATATATATATATATATATATATATATATATATATATATATATATATATATATATATATATATATATACAGTAACGTACCGCGGGGGGGCCAGGGGGCCACCAGCCCCCCGAAATTTTTTAGACACTAATCTTTCTAAAATATCTTATATGTTTATATAAAAAAATAAAGAGAGTTAAATTATATATATATATATATATATATATATATATATATATATATATATATATATATATATATATATATATATATATATATAGGCCCTATATATATATATATATATATATATATATATATATATATATATGAATGAATGCTTTTATATTGCCCCGAAAAAAAATCCTGGATACGCCACTGTATATATATATATATATATATATATATATATATATATAAATAATAGAGCTATATCTATTTTTATATATATATATATATATATATATATATATATATATATATATATATATATATATATATATATATATATATATATATATATATATATATATATATTGAATAAAGATACCCTTGTCAAAAGCATTTGGCTAAATGAATATTTGAAAAATTCAAAAAAATTTTTACAAAAGTATTATATTGCGCAAAAAAAAAAATAGAACCAGAAATCAAAAAATGAAGGTTAAAACAATATATTAAAACATTTTTACCCTATATTTAAATAATAATAATAATAATAATAATAATAATAATAATAATAATAATAATAATAATAATAATAATAATTAAAAATAATAATAATAATAATAATAATAATAATAATAATAATAATAATAATAATAATAATAATAATAATAATAATAATAATAATAATAATAATTAATAATAATAATAATAATAATAATAATAATAATAATAATAATAATAATAATAATAATAATAATAATAATAATAATAATAATAATAATAATAATAATAATAATAATAATAATAATAATATTGGACGGAGATTGATCTTGTCTTGGAATGGATGGATGGAAGCAAATGCAGTATTTGGTCGGGTAATTTTAATCCCTCTGAAAAAATTTATAATGAGTTTAATATACCACAAAGAGATTTGTATGGTATAAAAATTCTTTATGAATGGTTATAATTATAATACTGGGAAATGAGATAGGTTCTTGGTTATAAATAATGATGCTCGCAAAATGTCTTGGAGGTCACTGACCTAAACTGAACAATCACCAAAAAATAAAAAATGCAACTAATAATTTTGCTTCCTCTCTTAACTGATCTTAAATATCAAAACATAAAACTGGCCTATGAGTAACAAATTCAGTGGGGAAAAATTGTCA
>JABUQX010051646.1:12500-15000 GCA_015478945.1 Trachelipus rathkii | reverse complement strand
CTGATTCAATATTGGTTTGGTTATTCCGTTGGGCAATGCAGGCATTAAAGTCTTATGTTTTTGAATATTAAAACATTTAAATATTTGAGCAAATGTATTTTTTGAATAAATAATGGTTCCAGTGTTCGAATCCCGCTGATGAAGAGTAAAATCTTCTGTGACTCATTCATTTAAAATGGGGGCCAGGCCTTTGAGTACTCAGCAATTATGGGATGAGAAAACCGGGTGCTTTAAAAACTACGCTTGAAGCGTTCTTTTTTGGGGACGTGGATGGCTTAGTGGATAAAGCGCCCGGTTACTGTTAACTCAGCAACGCGGAGTTCCAGTGTTCGAATCCCGCTGATGGAGAGTAAAATCTCCTTTGACTCATTCATTCACTTGTGTGAAGTGGATAGATGAAGGAATTGAATTTTTGAGGCATTGAAAACGACCATGTTTTCTTTGAACCAATTAAAATAACGGCAAACTCAAAGTGGAATTCGATGGGATACGTGAACCATCATTTTCTTTCTTTTTTATGTATTTAAATCGTTAGTTATCTTTTGCTTCAAATATGAAGCTCTCTCTCTCTCTCTCTCTCTCTCTCTCTCTCTCTCTCTCTCTCTCTCTCTCTCTCTCTCTCTCTCTCTCTCTCTCTCTCTCTCTCTCTCTCTCTCTCTCTCTCTCTCTCTCTCTCTCTCTCTCAACGAAGCTAGTCCCAAATCGTCGACAAGTCAAATGGTCGACATTTTAAAAATATTATCTGTCGACCATTTTCCCTATCAGTTTGAATGTGTCGACGATTTGGACACGTGATTTTTTTTTTATAAGTAAAATGTGGCGAACATTCGTTACTAACATTCATTCTTTGGGTTATTTAGATCTGGGATAGTCGCCTTTTCTACATGACTCGTAAGTTTATTTATTTGCCTTTTAAAATCAAATAGTTAACCCAATAATTTGATCAAGTGAAAAATATGCCACCAACAAAATTTCAATTCAGAAAGCTAAGGAAAAACATATTTTAAAATAGGAAATTATTGAAATTTTTTTTAACATTATTTATCTCAATGATTCGGTTATTATTATTATTATTATTATTATGTATGTATGTATGTGTGTGTGTGTGTGTGTGTTTATTATTATTATTATTATACTTTATTTTACTTTTCAAAAAATTTCTTTTTAAACTTTTTTCCATTTTTCCATTCTTTTTACACTCTAAGCAAGAACATGTTACTCTAATATTAAATTTAGGTTCGATGTGTTTTACGAAATATATAGATAACTTTTACAAATATATTTCATTAATCTAATGGTTATTTTGGGTGTTAATCATCATTTTGTTTGAACCTCTTGTAAACTTGTGTTATGTATGTAGCAAAAATTTTATAGTATAAAATTAATACGCGATTTAATATATTTTTCATAGAAAAATGTAAATTAATTTGATGAATTTTCATACAAATTTAAAAAATTTGAAATTACAAATATAAATAAATAAATCCCTGGAAAGAAGTATCCTACACAGCCTTAACCCTTTTATGCACTTAAAATATTAAATAATCCTTAAAATTTGTATAAATTTAATGTACATATTGTCCTTTTCACTTCTTAGTATTGTCATCAATGCAAGGCGAAAGGCATTTTCCCTATTCACAATGTAGTTTACTATTAGCTAATAAAGCCAAAGTGTAATCCAGCTTTGTATGTGAACGCCACAAGACTGCAAATTCGATTTTGCCATTATAATCTCATAATCTGTTGGGATGATGCATTCCAGCTTTCCAGAAAAAGTTTGATTTTCCCATACTCCCTCCTATTCTTAGTTTTTCTTATTTCTAACTTTGCTAAACATATTAATGCAAATGAATTCGTTGAAGGAATAATTTTTAGACGCTCAAAAAATCGGGTTTTAAAATTAAGGAATTTAGATTGTCGTTTTCGTTTCCCTTCCTGCGAAGATTCCCCTACGTAGCTAACCTGTCCACAAATGGCTGTCTGTTATTATTATTATTATTATTATTATTATTATTATTATTATTATTATTATTATTATTATTATTATTATTATTAATTATTATTATTATTATTAATTTTTATTATTATTATTATTATTATTATTATTATTATTATTATTATTATTATTATTATTATTATTATTATTATTATTATATTATTATTATTATTATTATTATTATTATTATTATTATTATTATTATTATTATTATTATTATTATTATTATTATTATTATTATTATTATTATTATTATTATTATTATTATTATTATTATTATTATTATTATTATTATTATTATTAAAGAATACAAGCAACTTTAAAGATTATCCATTCTGGTCCTTTTTAACCGAAAATTTTTTGGATCCAAATACGAACGTTGCCAAAATATATTTTCTCATTTAAATAACACTTTTTTTTTTTTGCATATTATTGCTTTGATAATTTGAATTTCAGCATTTTTTTTATTAGGTTTTGTGTTTGTTATATAATAAAGCGAATATG
>JABUQX010051646.1:0-2500 GCA_015478945.1 Trachelipus rathkii | reverse complement strand
GAATTCCATAATGCATTAGATCGACCGAAAATTTAATTTAACTGTTACGAAGTAATTTTCTTTTACTCAAAGTCCACCAATTTTGTAGTGAAGGGAGTGTTGTTGAGATTTGGCTTTCTTTTTCTTCTTTTACTACACTGCATATATTGTTTGTTATCTTTGTTAATCTTTTGTAATGACTTTCTTATACGTTGAAAAGATTTTAATCATCAGTTACTAACTAATGTTTCACTGTGGAAGTCGTCCCTACACCTATTAAGAAGGCTATGTTTTCGCCTCGGCTTTTGAGGACTAGCCACCAATAAGGAATAAAAGTTTAAAACCACAACAACTATTTTTTATTGGATTTTTTATTATTTTTATTTCAACCTATACATTAAAATTTAGAACTCATTTTAACATTTTTACTTTTAATACACCCTAAACATGAATCTAAAGATTAGTGCTAAATTGTTACGGATCTGAGAAAATATTTAGATATATAAGACAAATCTTATGGAGAAAATGATTAAAGATGCTCATCAGAAGTTTTCACAAGAATTTAAAAATGCTTTAAGTTAATTTAATAATGGTTACAAAACTATAAAATATTATATTATCATGAAACATATTTTAAGCTAAGAATATTCGAAAATATTGACAATATGATATTTCTTTATGGTATTTTCCAATAGTTTTACTTTAAAGAAAGTAAGAAGAAGTCCAAAGATAAACATTTTTTTTTTTTTGAAACATTTGATCGCTATATATATATATATATATATATAATTAATATATATAATATATATATATATATATATATATATATATATATATTATATATATATATATATATATTATATATATATATATATATGTATAACAATATATATATATATAATATATATATTATAATTATATATATATATATATTATATATATATATAATATATATATATATATATATATAATATAATATATATAATATAATATATGAAGGAAAAATAAAAAATCTTATTCATACTATCAAAAAAATTAACCCAAGAGTAGAGAACAAATCAACAACTCTTTGAAGGAGGTATTTATTATACATCCGTCAGTAATCCATCAGATTCGGTATGAGCTCTTATATGGAGCTGGAAATATGCTTGAAATTGCGTATGTGGGAGTCAAATTTAATGCGATGTTATGCGGACCTCAAGATGTCACATACATCGCCTACTATATATATATATATATATATATATATATTATATATATATATTATATATATATAATATATATATATATATTATATATATATATATATATATAACTATAATATATTATATTATTATATATATATATATAATATATAAAACCGTGTGTGATGTGTGCTGTTTGTGTTTAATGTGTTTTCGTGTGTGGTGTGTGTGTTATCATTTGAGAGAAAATGATGTTGTTTTTATGTATTAGGCAAAAAATTGCACCATTTCATTACTAATAATAAAAAAAATGCTTAAAATGAATGAATAAAAAGCATTGGAATTGTGATTGGAGATTGAGGAAGATAAAGATTGAATGATCGGATGGACGGTCGGTCGGTCCGTCGGGCGGGCGGCCCGTTTGACTGAGGTGTGTGTCCGCAATTGGCAACGAGTCGCATTGCGGCAGGAAGAAGTCACTTTCTGTTTCTTTATTCCATTTTTTTTCTCCTTTTTAAAGCGTTACGTAAGAATAATTTAAGAAATTTTTTCTATTTTTCATTCAATTTTACTATAATGTGTTATTTGATTGGTTTCTCTTATTATTATATTATTATATTATTATTATTATATTATATTATTATTATATTATTATTATTATATTATTTATTATATTATTCTTTTATTATTATTATTTTTATTATTATTATTATTATTATTATTATTATTATTATTATTATTATTATTATTATTATTATTATTATTATTATTATTATTATTTAGTATTATTATTTATTATTATTATATTTAGTATTATTGTTTATTAGTTGCCTAACTTATCAATTTTTATTATTATTATTTATTATTATTATTATTATTTTATTATTATTATTATTATTATTATTATTATTATTATTATTATTATTATTATTATTATTATTATATATTTTGATGGTGTAATGTGTAATGCTTCCTTTAATATACATCCATTAGGCACAGTTTCGGTACAGTCTACTCTGTATTATAATTATGTATAACCACATGGTCCGTATTCGTATATGAAAATTTAATGGACAACTACATCCGGATCTACAATCATACATTCGTATTAACATTGACATCATCGGATGTTTAAAGTCTCGTGCTAACAGTGTTTCTAAAGGTTGTGGAGTAGTTTAAAATGAAAAAACAGGAAATTCAAATTTGATAAATACTTCTATTTATTATTATTTATTATTATTTATTATTATTATTATTATTATTATTATTATGATTATTATTATTATTATTATTATTATTATTATTATTATTAAATTATGACATGCGCATCTCTCTCT
>JABUQX010051645.1:15000-23448 GCA_015478945.1 Trachelipus rathkii | reverse complement strand
CCCACACAGCCCAAACCCCACCATCATCCATGATCTATTGATCTATTGAGTCTATTGATTCAAGTCACATATTCGAGTATCATTTAGGATAAAACATAACATAAAAACAAATTCTTTATACCCTGATCAACGAATATATGCAATCGTAACAAAGTTTTCACATTCATAAAGCTATACTTAGAATCATCTGAACTATGAATATAATGCACGAACGACGAAACCTGAACACCTAAACATGAATAAACTGTTAAGGTTAACAAAGTTCCACACTTAACAACAGTAAAATAACAACATAGCATACAAAGACGTTACCTATTCACACTTTGTCAATCATATCTCTAACATAACAATGTAAATTTTATACATTAACAGGTAATATTTAACAAAAATTTATCAAAACATTGGTTAATTATCATACTGATCAACGAATATACTCAAACGTAATAAAGTTTCCACATCAATAAAGCTAAAACATAGCGTAACATATGAACTAAGAAAATAAATGTACAACGAAAAACCTAAACAACTTTACACAGAAATAAACTGTTAACATTAAACAAAGTTCACACTGAACACCAGTAAAGTAACTAACATTGCAGGCAAAAACGTAACCTATTCATACTTTTTCAAGCATATCTCAAACATATTAACGTTAATTTTTACAATGACACAGTAACATTTAGCCAAAAATGTATCATAAACCTTGACCGATTATCATACCAGACCAACGAATATTGCTAAAGTAACAAAGTTTTTTAAATTATCATAGTAATATTTAAAATTTATCATAACCCTACCTAAATATCATAATCCCCAACAAATAATTGCAAACATAACCAAGTTTTATCCAAAACATAACATAAAAAATAACAGTTTTATCCAAACATAACATAAAATAAAACAAAGTTTATCCAAACATAACATAAAAAATTAGTTCTTTGAATAAAATATTAAGTAATGTTAATAAATATACGAGTTAAAGCAGTAAATCAGTTAAATCAGTAAATCAAACCACCAATCAGATCCCCGCCCCTCCCTACCCACCCGCCCATGACCTTTTGATCTATTGATCTAATGAGTCAGGTCACATATCGAGTAGCATTTTGGATAAACATAGCTACAAAATAAGTTTTTATCATACTGACAACGAATATGATGCTAACGTAACATCGTTTTCACATTAATAAAGTTAACATAGCATTACCAGAACTAAGATTATAATGTACAATGACCAAACCTAACACACCATACGCACGAATAAAACTACTAACATTAACAAGTTCCATACTTAACAACAGTAAAGTACCTATCAATCGCCGCACAAAAACGTAACCTATTCACACTTTTTCAAGCATATATCTCTAAACATATCAATGTTAATTTATATATTGACACTATTGATTTACGTCGCATTTCGAGTTATCATGTCGGATAAGATAGCACAAAAATGAGTTCTTTATATACTAACCACGCGAATATATGATAACATAACAATGTTTCACATAATAAAAGCTAACATAGCATCATTTGAACTAAGAAAATAATGTACAAACGGACCAAACCTAACAACAACTTACGGCAACGAAATAAACTGATTAAACATTAACAAAGTTCCACACTTATACACCAGTAAAGTACACTTAACAATGTTATGCAAAAAACGTAAACCTATTTCATACTTTTCCAAACATATCTCTAACATATTAAAGTTAATTTTACTTACACAGTAATACTTAAAAAAAAATTATCCATTACCTTGTCTAATTATCATACAGGCCAACGAATAACTGTAAACATAACAAGTTTTATCCAAACATAACATTAAAAATAAGTTCTTGAATAAAATATCATAGTAAATTGTAATAATTTGCTGATTTTAAAGCAGAAATCAGTAATCAAACATCAAAACCCCGCCCCACCCTTCCTCCATGACCTTTTGATATCTTCATCAGTCATTTTATGAAACACTTCGAGTTTCATTCGGAAACTCATGACACAATATTAAATTTCTTTCAACTAGTCCGATCAAAATTATATGCTAACGTAACAACATTTTTACATTAATAAAGCTAACCCAACAATCATAACATGAACTAAAAATATAATGTACCAACGACAAACCTATCACACCCATACGTACGAAATTAAACTACTAACGATTAACAAACTCCGTTACTTAAACAAACAGTAAAGTTACCTAACACTTCGTACAAAACGTAACCTATTCACAACTTTTTCAAACATATTCTCAACATATTCAATGGTAATTTTAAATTACGAAGAATCGTAATAATTTTAACAAAAATTAGCTACCCTATCATAAGCATTCATACTGATAACGGAATATATAATGCTAACGTAACAAAATTTTTACATTTCAACTTTCGTATATTGGACAAATTCATCATAACCTCGTCTAATATCATAATCCCCAACGAATTATTGCAAACGATAACAAAGTTTAACCAAAACATAACATAAAATAACAAAATTTTATCCTGACATAACATAAAAATAAGTTCTTTGAATTAAATATCACAGTAAAGCGTAATAGTTTACTGATTTTAAAGCAGTAAATCAGCAAATCAGTAAATCAAACCACCAATCCCTACAGTCCCCTACCCACCCACCCACCTATGATCTATTGAACTATTGATTCAAGTCATATTTCGAGTATCATTTTGGATAAACATAACATAAAAATAAGTTCTTTATATACTGACCTAGAATTATATGCTTAGCCAACAAAGTTTTTGGCACAATAAGCTAACATATCATAACCTGAACTAAGAATATAATGTACATATGGAAACCTAGCATACCTTTGTATGCTTATGTTAGTTACTTTACTGTTGTTAAGTGTGGAACTTTGTTAACGTTAAGAGTTTATTCATGTTTTAATGTGTGTCAGGTTTTGTCGTTGTGCATTATATTCATAGTTCAGATGATGCTAAGTTAGCTTTATTAATGTGAAACTTTGTTACGTTAGCATATATTCGTTGATCAGTGTATAAATAATTTGTTTTTATGTTATGTTTATCCTAAATGATACTCGAAATGTGACTTGAATCAATATATCAATAGATCAATAGATACATGGATGATGTTGGGCAGTGTGGTATGGCCTGGTTGATTTACTGATTTACCGATTAGGGTATGTAAACACGATAATTTTCAGTAAAAATAGGTGATCTGAATCAGAGATCAATAGACATGGTTAGACAGTGGAGTGTAGGTTGATGGGTCTGATTACTGAGTTTACTGCTCTTTAGGGTATGGAAAACATTACCAAAAATTTACTAAAAAATATGACTTAAATCAATAGATAAATAGATTAATAGATCAATAAATCACAGAAGGGGTGAGGAGGGTTGTTTGATTTACTGATTTTACTGTTTTAGGGTATGTAAAACGCTACATTTTTAGTAAAAAATATGACATGAATCAATAGATCAATAGATCAATAAATCAATAGATCAATAGATCAATAGATCACAGAAGGGGTAAGGAGGGTTGTTTGATTTATTGATTTACTGATTTTACTGTTAGGGTATGTAAAACTTGACAATTTTAATAAAAAATATGACTTAAATCAATTGATCATAGATCACGGAAGGGGGTGTGGAGGACAGTTTGAATTACTGATTTACTGCTTTAGGGGTATGTAAAACATGTCAATTTAGTAAAAATGACTTAAATCAATAGATCAATAGATCAGTAGATCAACAGATCAATATATCACGATATAGGTAGGAGGGTGAAGGGCAGGACAGTTTGATTTACAGATTTATTGTTTTAGGGTATGTAAAAATGTAAATTTGTAAGTTATAAAAAAAAGAATAAGAATTTTTATTTATTTATTTATTTTTTTCTATGGTTCTGAAACCATCATAATCGAGATCTACGGGTTCGATAACATATATAAGAGACACCAACATTGTTGTTATATGAATGTTTTTTAAGCTCGGCACCGCACCGCACCGGCTCCAGCACTGGTGCCTGTACCAACTCTGTCTCCAACTCTTGCTGAAATTCAACCTTCTGAATCCTCTCACCAAATTTCAGCCTTCTACGAACATGTCGATTTTTTAAGGGGGTGGGGCCCCCTTTGAGGAGCCCATGGGGACGTAACCTAGTCTACGATGAGATTACGTCACCATAAAATCCCCCTCCGAATTTTAACTCGATATGATGATTCTAACAACTGTAGATATATAGCGGAACCAGAGGCTGAGCCGGAGTCGGGCCTAAAAAATCGAATATACCCGTAGACGAATACGAAATTTCGATGATAATATCGATTCCCTTCGACGAATTCGAAATTATATCTCTCGGCAAGGAAGTCGGCCAGTCGAGGACACGGACCGGAGTCGGTCGAAAGCCGGAAAGTCGGAACCGGAGCCGGAACCGGCGTGGAGGCGGAGGCGAAAGAGGCGCTGAAGCAGGCGATGAAGGCTAAAGCGAGGACTGAACTCAGGCGTTGGAGGCGAACCAGAGATGGATGCAGCGTCGAAAATAAAATTGTACTGAGCTGCGAGCGGAGGACGAGAGACAGGAGGGCGTAGCGGAAGGCTGAGTAGGAGACAGGAGAACGTAGTAGAAGGAGTCGGTGTATGTAAAAAACGACTCCCGCCGGGAGTCGTTTTACTCATAAAAACCCTGTATGTAAGGGTTAATTTCGACCAGGATTAAATAGAACCTAGGGGTGATGCTGAAATCGGCTACAAAATTGAGATCACTAGACAGTGAAATCTCAATTTTCGATGTAATAATAATAAAATAATAAAAAATAAATAATAATAATAAGAAAATTAATACATAATAATAATAATAAATAAAATAATAATAATAATAATAATAATAATAATAATAATAATAATAAATTAACAGAACAGACAGACAGACCTTCGGTCTGTCAGTCTGCCAGTTGTTCGGTCGAAACCTAACTCAGATTATAAAGGCCCTATATCTGCGCACGCATCGAGAAGCAGCAACAAGGGCAGCATGCGCTAACGCTCTAAGAGGGGACTACCCCCTATATATATATCCTAGAGACTTGAAATTTCGCATATGTAACGAGCTTAAACACATACATAGAAAACATGTACCCAAGTTAATGAAAGCGATTACTCTAATCCTTTCTATCGAAAAGGTTGTGGCGTCAGATGGGATCCATAACATACATATACATATATATATATATATAATATTATATATATATATAATATATTATATAATATATATATATATATATATATATATATATATATATATATAAATATATATATATATATGAAATTTGTTGCGTGTAAACACCCCCTCCTTGAATAGGCTTTGACCCGTGAGCGGTGGTGAATAAGTGTAAATATATATATATATATATATATTATATAATATATATATATTATATATATATATATATTATATATAATATATTATATATATATATATATATAATATATGTATATAATATATAAATAATATATATATAAATAATCTAATATAATATAATATATATTATATATTTATATAATATATATAATATTATATATATTATATATATATATAGTATATATATAATATATATATATATAAATTATATATATAATAGTATATATATATATATAATAATATATATAAATGACGCCTTTTGTTAAAAGGTTGAAGTTGAGAATTTTTTTAATATTACAAAGAAATCATTTTAATGTTACAGAAAAGCTAATGGACATACACTAATTATTTATAAAAAAAAATTGAACATAATATATTTTGCTATTTCTAATTATATTAATTTATCGAGCAAAGCAAAATCATTTTAATAAGTAACATAAATTTTACTGTTGCATTTGAATTAATATAAAAACCTGATTTCTACTGATGCAAACTAATGAAGCTCTACAGTTTTTGTAATACGCGAGTTCCAATTTGCCCCACAGAGTGTTCGAGTGCTGCCGGTCGTGCTAGTGGCAGAGCAAACAGTCTCTTTAGACTGAAATGGAAGCGTCTATTTCGGACATAATATTGCATGAACTTAATGCAATGCACACTTGGGTTCTTCATCACTGAAGCAATCGAGAGTGACAGGATAATTACGTGTAGGAATATTATTGCGACAACATCATGTCGCACATGGAATCTTTAACTTTTGACAAGTATGGACTGGTTATATTCAAAATCTGGGTGTAAACTATGATACAGGTAAATATATATATATATATATATATATATATATTATATAATTTATATAATATATATATATATATATATATATATATATAGATATATATATATATATAATATACAGTATGTATATATATATTATATTATATATTATAATATTATATATATATAATATATATATATATATTATATATATATATATATATATATATAATATTATAATAAATATATTACAGTATTAATTATATATATATATATAACTATATAAATATATAATATATATATATATTATATAGTATAATATATATAAATAATATATATAATATATATATATAAATATATATATTAATAATATATATATATATATTTTAACAGATTTAAAATTAATAATAATATATATATATATAATATATATAGAATATATAGGATTATATATATATATAAATAATATATAATAAATATATATATATAAATAATATAATAATAATATATAAGATATAATATATAATATATATCATTGTCAGTCTCTTTATTTGCCGCTGCAGGATAGAAGCCTGTCCTTAATGCTCTTAATTGCTTCCTAAAAAAATGCCAAATATATACACTTGCAAGAAATTAATTTCTAATTTCATCTTTTCCATCGTTAAAGAACGTCAATTTCTTCCTTTAAACCCGACCTTCATTAAATGACCCATTTACAATCTCCTTCTTTTATCATCTCCTTTATTCCACACTTATATATTACACTCGCGTCACGTTAATTTTTTTTAATTATTAAATTGTTTTTTTTTTTTTTTTATGTGAGGTTTTGAAGCTTAATTTTCTGTTCATAGGTGTATAATGCAATTGAGAATGTATCTATCAATTTCCTGAAGTTCTAGCCTTATTGTTCCTTCTTTTGGCTAGGTCCACATAGGTCTCACAAGCAATGTATATTGCAAGTAACACGCACTGCTTTCAAAAGTAAATCTTATAAAAAAAAGTAGAAGAGAAGAAATCTCCCACTAGATTGATTTTTTAATTTAATCATAACATTGGAAACTGTTTTTTTTTTTCTTAACAGAATGTCACCAACTACACCAGCCGCAAATAGAAGATTCATAGAGACAGAAAATAATAAATAAAAAAAATTATAGAAAAATTATAAGATATTTCAGACTTCTTCAGTAGTCTAGAGATTTTTTATATTTATCTTCTTAGAAGCAGCTCAATTCTCCCACGTCACTTGTGCCATCAAAGAATCTGCATAAAACAAAAACGGATTAGCAGAGGCTTCCTCCTGCTCTTTCTTCTTTAGTCTCCTGTCTCATCAAGCAATTATTTAATAATGGCAGTAACCCATTCAAACACAAATTTACTTCTGAACTGATCCTACACTATCCTATTAACTTACCACATTTATCTCAAACTCTAAACTTCGCTTCAAACATTACATTTCAAACAACATTAAGCATTTTCAAGACACATGGTTTTGGAACATAAACAATCGCGAAACAAAACAACTACGTGTAGAATACAAACTAGATTCATTTGCAATGAATCCTTAGTGCCAACACAGAGGCAACGATCGATATGACAACCCGATAAATAAATTCACCGTTAGCTCAAATTGACGAGAAGAATTAGAATGATATATCCTCCGTAATTAAAATAAATCATTTTCCAAAGGAATGAAGATATAATCGTCTGTATTCATCAACTCACCGTTCAAAGATTGAGAGTATAAGTTGAACATAATATTTGTGGGAGCTATGTGCACATTGAAGAAAATTTTAGTTTTGCACATAAAGTTCGTTTTTAATCCAATTGTCAATTCTCCTAGCATCTGCCATTACCATCAACTACTAATTTATTGTTTCGCTTAAATCCTTCAGGATCTGTTGTGAACCTCACTATGTTATCAGTAAAACTTATTTATTTAGGCAGATTATATTTATATAGAAAATTTAATAAGAATAATATAATAATAGGTTTTAAATTTTAAATTAAATTACTGATTTAGATTATAAAACTCACATATGGGGAGAGGCAAAGGAAGCAATAATAATAATAAAAAAAAAATATGCCTGAGCAAATGAGTCTTACCTTTAAAACGAAAGCAACTACTTATATGCTGGAGAACCTTCTGATGCTTGAATCTTAAACCGGATGTTGAGGGATCACTCTGCAAAGGATGAATTGTCCAGTAAGTTATAGATTAAAGGAAAAATAATTTGGAGACACTGTACCATAAAAAATTACTTGAGGCGAAGCAGATCAAAAAACAAA
>JABUQX010051645.1:2500-5000 GCA_015478945.1 Trachelipus rathkii | reverse complement strand
GTCGCCAAAAAAAGAAAATATTTTGCATGATATTCAATCATTAATCAATGATCCAATCCTCAAGATTTCAGAATGCATTGAAGTGAGATGGTTATCTCATTATAAGATAGTGAATGCTGTCTTCAGGAGCTTAAAGTCAATTTTGATGGCTTGTGAGCATATCCACAAAGAAGGGACAGACCTTGCATCACTTGCAGGGGGCATCTTGCTGGAAATCAGAAATGAGAGTTTCCTTGTCACCTGTTATGTAATGAATGAACTCCTTAGTGCACTCTCTTATCTTAGCAATGCTTTGCAAAAGAAGGACTTTAGTATGACCAAAGTCATCCCCTAATTACTGGAACAAAATTGCACCTGCAAAATATTGCAAATCAGTGTGGGGACGTCAATAGTGACTTACAAAAAAAACGTTCGGTGTGAAATAATGGAGAAGTTTGCATCTGAAGTGCGCCTGATTGCTGATGAAGATAAGAAAAATGCATTTAAAGGGATGAAGATATACTGCGATAGTGTAATCGAAGAAATTGAAGAAAGGTTCAACGACAAATCAATTGATATAATGATATTTGCTGGTCGCTTTGAGACGTTCAGTCATTAACAAATTTACCGGATATTGAAGTTAGAAAATTTTGTGACAGATTTCCGATGCTTAATGCGGAAGGTGTACTAGCTGACCTGAAATTCTTCAATTTTTATATCAATTCCATGCTCGAAAGCGAAATATTTAAAGCAGATGAAAGTCCATTGTCGAAAATATTGGAAGCGGACGTGGGATATTGCGAGTTACAAAAACTCTGTGAAATCTTTCTTGTCATTCCTGTAACGATAGCCTCGGTTAAAAGATCGTTCAGTACTATGAACCGAATACTAAGTAAGACAAGAAATAGAATGCTGCCAGAAACCTTAATGCATTGTATGATGATAAGCATCGAGGGGTCTGAGATTCCAACTGAGGATTTTCTAAAAAAAAACAGTAGACTTGTATGCGACGAAGAAAACTCGTCGTATACGATTCCTTTAAACTTACTTCTTTAATACCCCTAACTTACTAAGTACTAACGTCGGGGCTACGGCCTACGGAAGTGTTATATATATATATATATATATATATATATATATATATATATATATATATATATATATATATATAATCAATATATATATATATATATATATATATATATATATATATATATATATATATAATTATTTTTACCAAAGATCTATTTCCTTATTTGAAAAAGTCAAATTACTCATATATATTTTAATTATAATATTCTCTCATAATAATGTTTTCGTACCCTTATGTTATTTTATTTATCTAACTTCCCAATAAATTTCACAAATAGATTGCTATATTTTTACAACTAAAGATTTGGTTATATTTCGGATATTTACTAATTCAGTAAGACAGTAACTAATAAGACTAAGATTAGCTGACAAGTGACAAGAATATCATTATCCTTTAATTTTATGTAAATTTTTTTTATCTGCCCCTCTGAATCACCCCCACCCCCCGTTGAAAATTGTCTGAAAGAAACACTGGTTGTGTACGTTGCTTGTTAATGCTGCTGCCGTCCAGCAAGCTGCTGAAGACACAAGTTAAAAAAAATTAGATCACTCTTATAATAAAAACATATTATATATATATATATATATATATATATATATATATATATATATATATATATATATATATATATATATATATATATATAATAATATATATATATATATATATATATATATATATATATATATATATATATATATATACTTTATATATATATATATATATATATATATATATATATATATGTGTATGCATATATATATATATATATATATATATATATATATATATATATATATATATATATATATATATATATATATATATATATATATATATATATATATATATATATATATATATATTTATATATATATATATATATATATATATATATATATATATATATATATATATTCTGGGTAACGAATCAAATGCTCTTTCTTCAAGTCTATAAAGGCGATATAAAAATTTCTGAGGGGTTTTGAAATTATATATATATATATATATATATATATATATATATATATATATATATATATATATATATATATATATATATATATATATATATATTATATATTCTTATATATATATATATATATGACACAACTTCTAAAAACAATTCACTTTGGAAATTTCGGGGGGGGGGGTTCTGACCCCCAAAACCCCCCTACCGTACGCCCTTGTCTGTACCCATACTGCTCTTCACCCAATCTTGGCTCTATTTTTGATCTTAATTTTCTTTCTAATATTCTTTCATATAACTTCGCCATGTGATCCATTAGTGAGATTCCTCTATAATTTTTGCAATTTCCTGCGTCCCCCTTACCTTTATAAATGGGAACTATTATTGACCTTCCCCAACCTTCCGGCACTCTACTCTCCACCCAACACCTGTTCAGAAATCTCAGCATCAAGGCTTTC
>JABUQX010051644.1:0-45548 GCA_015478945.1 Trachelipus rathkii | reverse complement strand
CAAAGTAAAAGCAAACAAAGATAAACGCTTATTTAAACAAGGAAGGGCTATAGTGACATCACAGCGCGGCAATAGTTTTGATTCCTCGATTTCAGATCCATCTAACTGAATATAATATATATATATATATATATATATATATATATATAATATAATATTATATTTAAATATATTTATAAATATAATAATATATATATATATATATAATATATAATATATATATAAATAATATATAATATATATATATAATATATAATATATATAGTATATATATTATTATGTATATATATATATAACAGATATATATATATATATATATATTATAGTATAAGAATATATAAATATAACAAATATATAATATATACCTCCATATATAAATATATATATTAATATATATATATTATATTATATTTATATATATATAATAAAATAATATCAATAATATAATAATAATATATATATATGTATAATATATGTATAATATATATATACATATATATATAAATATATAATATAATATATATATATATATATAATAATATATATATATATATATTAATATAATATATAGATAATATAATTAATATATATATATATATGTATATATATATATAATATATATTAGTAATTAATAAATATATAATATATATATATATATAACTATAAATAATAATAAGTATAAATATATAATATATATTATATACAATATATATGATGTAAATATACTATATATACCTATATATAATATATAACCATATCAATATATAAACTATATATATATATATAATACTATATATATATATTATAACATATACTCTATATACTATATATATACATATAATATAAAATATATATATAATATATATATAATATATATATATATATATAATATATATATATATATATATATATATTATATATAGGAACAGTGAGAGATGTGTGCCCATGTTATATTCGTTCTTGGCAGATATGCAATGTTCATCTGAATTATTGGCCAATAATAAAGGAATTATTTAAAGAAAAGCAAACTAATTAATCTTCGACTTAAATGATGAATGAGAAAAATAAAAAAATTAATAAGACCTTTTCCAAATCTTTCAATTAAAATGTTTATTTACCTGATGGGGAAATAATCCTATCTCTCCCTTGACCAATTCGCTTCCATCTATTGCTTCAATTGTTTTTCTCGATCGTCGATTGCGAAAGCATATTACTCCATAATGCATAAGAGACCCTTTACAAAACCAAAATTCACCAATAGTAATTACCAAAATATAATAAACTATATTTATAATATATATATATATATATAGTCATATATATAGTATATTTATAAATAAATAATACAGATATTATATATATAATATAAACCTATATATATTTTAGATATATATAATATATATAATATAATATTATATATAATATATATATATTATAGTAAGTATATATATATTATATATATAATATGATAATAATCTATATATAACTATAATAAATAATATATAGTATATAATATATATATAATATAATATATATATATATAATAATAAATATATATAATAGTATAATATATATATAATATAATATAATATAGTAATAATATATAGGAACAGCAGGATGTGATGTGCCATGATTTATTATTACGTCTAGGACAGATATGCCCAAATGTCATTGAAAAATTATGTGCATAATAAAGGATTATTAAAGGAAAAGCAAAACATAATAATCTTACGACTATAAAATGATAGATGAGAAAAAATAAAATTAATAAGAACCTTTCCAAATCTTTCATTTAAAAGTGTAATATTACCTGAGAATAATTATCTCTTTGAGAACCAATTTCGCTTACCATCTATTGCCAATTCAATGTTTTACTCACTCGTGAATCGATGCGAAGCAATATCTCCATAATTGCATTGAAGAGACCTTTACCAAAAAAAATCACATTAGTGCATACAAAACATCTATAATAATATCAACTATATTATATATCTAATATAATATATATTACTATAAATATAGTATATATATATAAAAATATCATATATATAGTAGTATATATATATAGTATATATATAAATAACCTATATACATAATTTCTAACTGTACAAGACAGAGTTAAAAGAAGTGAAGAGAATAGAGTAAGTAAAGAAATATATGTATATATAAGTATTATATAAGTATAATATAAATAATAATATATAATATATATATATAATAATAAGTTAATATAATATATAATTATAATAAGAATAAATAATTATATAATAATATATTTCTCTCTATAAATTTTATATCAGCAATTAACAATAAAGATATAACAAATAATCTTTAATATAACAAAATAATTCAAACACTCACTAGAATTGTTTTTTTATTGAACTAGTGCGATGAAATTGACTTTTCCATCTCTCTAAACATGATTCTTAGGATTCGTTACAAGGAGTAAGATTTACTACACGAGAAATTCTCATAAATTTACCTGTTTTAGAAAATTTCTGTCTCAAATTTTTGCACTGACTAAATGAAAAATTTTGCGATTCACAAAAGGGGTTCAAAATCAATGATAATTGCTACCACAGCCTTGCTAATTTGGAAGAGTAATTAAATAAAAGAATACCGTTCAAATTTTCCTATTTTGTTATCCCTTTCAAAAATCTTAAGACTTTTCCTATAGCGGAAATAATAACCAATAACAGTAAATACCATGAAAAAACGATGTAAATAGATCAATATAAATAAATTAGAAAATTAATTTCTCATTTTCTTTATTCTATATTATTTTCATTGATATCACTTATAATAAACTATGAAAACGTTTATGAGACGATTTTTACAGTATAATTTAGAGAAATTTATGTGAAGTGAAGAGGAATTTAAAATGGTAGAAAGACAAAGATGAAAATTTAAAAAATTTGATAGTGAATATATTATAGCGAAGAATTTTTTTTAAACTCCTCCGGGAAGATACAAGATCATTCATTACTCAATTGTTACAGGAAACTGAAAAATAAAAAAGATACTATAAATCGAAGTTATTTCCATTATTTACCAATCCACTGCTAGCATCAATTAAAAACAAAAAATAGAAGCAAGAAAATTGCAAATTGAGCATTAGTTAAAACATAGTTGAAGAAAGAATTTTATACGCAGAGTGAATGGAATATTAATCATATGAAAGACCTTTAAATATAAATCACAAAAAACACTTGCGTACCTCCTATAGCTCCTACCTGAATAATGCATATTTAATATGCATATAAAAGTGGAAATTAAATGATTTAATAATTAGGAGTTTTCGAAATTATTGATCGTAAAGAACCAACTCAGAGAAGAGTTGTTAACAAACTTTTGCATTAACACAACTTCCCTGGCAAACGGACAAACGCGAACTATATAAAAACCGATATTATTCTTAGTTAAAAAACCGAAATAAAGGTCTTAAAACTACAGACCACTAGTGCTTAATTCCCGCTAATGATAGAACTAAGTTCAAAAAAATAAACGCTAACAGAAATTCAAATGAAACAACTGACTCTAATCAGCCTCTAGAATAATAAAAAACCATGGGATTAGAAGTGAAGCATTATATTGGAAATGCGAAACGGCACCTTATACTCAGTGAAAATTCCTAACTCTATTTTACAGCAAATGGTAGCCAGTGCTCGAAAATTTAGAACAATTAGCGAAAACCAAATAATATCACCGGAAGTCTTTTAGCAAACTCACAAAAATAGGTACAAGATTAACAATTTAAGACAATACGGATGAAGTAACCAAATTAGAAGAATGAAAATGAAAAGATTAGATCCAAAGAGAAATATATTTCATCAAAAATTATTTACCAGATTTAGAAAGTTTCCAGGAAAATAAATGGGAACATATGGTATAAAGCCTTAAATTTAATGAAATTTACTTTTGTGGTATCCATGTGGTTCAAAAATAAAAAAAAATAACTAAATAATGAGTTTGAATAACCGTTATGCCATTATTAAAATAATAACTATTTAAAATTATTATATGAAAGCTATCTAAAATGAATAGGCAAAAATGTTCTAGAAAGATGCAAAGAAAAAGAAAAAATACAACTACAATATCTAATTCCAACATTAAATTTGGAGAGATAGATTATAATCACGCTTGCTCGTTGTCATTACTAAATACTTATTTCTTTTAAGTCTATAATTCGATGTTCTTCTTTCTGATCTGCTTCGCCTCAAGGTAATTGTTTTATGGTACAGCTGCTAAATCTTATTTTTCCTTAACTATAACTACTGGACAATTCTCCTTTACAGGAGTGATCCCTCAAAATTCTGTTTTAACGAATGAAAGCATCAGAAGGTTCATCCAGCATATAAGTAGTGCTTTAGTTTTAAAGTAAGACTCATTTGACTCAGCATAATTTTTTTTTTATTATTATTATTGCTTCCTTTGCCCTCTCCCCATAGGTGAGGTTTATAATCTAAATCAGTAATTAATTTAAAATTTTAAAACCTATTATTATATTATTCATAATTAAATTTTCTATATAAATATATCTGCCTAAAATAAAATAAGTTTTACTTGCAGTACGATTTTGCGCATGCGTAAGGAAGGGATTAGGAAAAAAAAATAGTAGTTGAGGTATGGCAGAGCTAGTAGAACAATAAAAATCAAAAAACTTATTCAAAATAAAATTTTCTTTCAATGTGCACAAGTTAAGCTCCCAACCAAATAATGTTCAACAAACTCATCTTGTGAACTAGTTGACTGACTACACGATTTATTACTCATACCTTGGACAAATGATATCTTTAAACGATGAACATTCAAACTTTCGTCAATTGAGCTAACGGTGATATTTTATCGTGGTCATATCGACGTCTGTCGCACCAATTCATGCAATGACAGTGTATTCTACACTGATGTTTTGTCCGATGTTATGTCCAAAGCATGTGTTGAAAATGCTAAAGTTGTTTGAAAAATTTTGAAGAAGTAGAGGAGAAAATGGTAACTAATAGGAATGTAGGATCAGTCAGAAGTAAATTGTTTGAATGGTCACTCCATTATTATTAATGCTGATGAACCAGTAGAACTAAAGAAAGAAAAGAAGCAGGAAGAACTTCTGCTAATCAGTTTTGTTTATGCAGATTCTTTGATGCTGATCAAGGGTGGGAAGGAAAGTTTTCTAAGCTTTCAGAAGTACTTTTGGGTGACGTTATATTGGACGGGGAGGAAATTCTTTTCTAAGAATGACAGAATATAAAAAACTCAGACACTTTGAAGAAGTCTTGAAATATCTTAAGATATTTTCTATTATTTTTTTATTATTTATTATTTTCTGTCTCTATGAATCCTCTCTATGCCGTGGCCAGCTACAAGTTGGTGGGACAATCTGTTAAAACAAAAAGAATAACCAAACTATCATCGCAACATGTTCATGTGCACTAATATTTTAAAATCAGAGTCGTAGCTGTGGCAAAACTTTGTACACAATTTTGAAAAGATACGTTCTGAGAAAATAAGATATATTCCTCTACTACTACTTGCTCCAAACGAGAATATAGTATTAAGTTTGGTTTTCATAATGCTAATTAAGCTTAAATTGAGGCCAATAAACTGATTTTATTCATCTATTCAATTATACTTTCGATTGCTTGGTCCACTCTTGTCTTCCACTTCATTGCAGGACGCTTACTAATACCCACCTCTTTGACCTTTCCACTCCTCTATTATTTACACCCTCCCTATCTTATTAATTTCCTGAGTCTAGCTATTAACTCATTCTTGTCTCTATAGTATGCTCCCCTGTGTGTACTTCTTTTTATTTTCTTTCCCTTCATTTCTTGTATTCATAATACTATATAACTTCAGCTGTTCCTAGTGGCAAGGTGCGTTCGTCTTGGCTCACGTCGGCCCTCTCTTCTTTCTCTTACTTAACATTTATTATTTCCTATCCTTACTCTACCTTAGGTACTACTCCCTTTCATTTATCGCTCACCCTGTATATCCTTATTAATTCTTTTATGCTCCTTTCTGACTTTCTGAGTTATTCACCTCATTTTATCATTTCTCCACTGGTCCTCATGTTATTAAGTGTACAGTGAGACTGCCTTATTTCGACATGTGAGTTATATCAGTATCCTGTGTTAGGGTACTTACGCTCATACTATGTTTGCATGTCTTATCTATGGTTTACTTATATATTTGAGCACCTTATTGTCGCCCCTATGTACTCAGTCCGCTATAGACGGTCCTTCAATCATACACTATCCCTTACATGATATAGCTTCCTTAACTACATTCTCTCACCTTATCCTTTTACCTTATATCTATTTATCAATTTATGTGCTACTTATCAGGACCCCCTTCGTCAGGTATTTCTGAGTATTTTTATACCGCTGCTTTTGTGAATACGGTAGGTATTTGTCTAATATGACACCTTATTCCCTAGAATTTTGCAAGTTATAAACATAGCCCTACGGAACCGTACTATATGCTACTTGTCGTTTACAATTTTGTAAGTCATAATACTCATCTACATTGTTCTAATTGTGTTGATATTTAATTTCTTAATCGTGACTCCCTTATACGCTGTTTTCGTTCATTCTACAGGGGCTCTTTCATCATTTTTGAATGCTGATCACACTGTCTTTTGACGAAGCGATCAATTTTGTGGTTTGCAATTGACGCCTATGCACATCACGTGTCCCAGTGTAAGAATTATACCATTTACTCTCCGCTCTTCACAACGGAGCAGCACAGGGTTGGTGCGAGTCGATGCTATGTTTGCTCCGTACTCACTTAGTCATGATTGTGTTCCTCTCAAACTAGAGGGGCTTCTCGCACCTCTCAAGTTCGGTCACACGTCTTGTGGGATGCTGTGTCGCTTTAACCTTACATCTGCACACTGCTCTGCCATTGCCTATACGGTAGTGAGATCATTGAAACTATCTCTAACTTGTGCGCATTCTTGATTGTCTTACCTATCGAGACGTTACGCGCTGTTGCTTCGGCCAGGTGCCCGCAGTTGACGCCCTTCTCAGCATTACAATCTCCTCTTTTCGAGTACTCATGGGTCTAATTTTCTGGTTTTTTTCCCGGGCGATTTTTTTCTATTTCCGCTTGGCCATTACGTTGGGTATTGTCTTGTCTTAACATGTCCAGGTTTGTGCGTATGTGTTGTCTCCATTGCACCTTTCAGCCCTATTCATATTGGGTGTATCTTTGGTTCTGACCTTCCGCTGCCCACCTGATTTACCGCCCTCCCCTCCCCTATTTTAGTATATCTTAATTATACCGCTTTTGGCGCAGTGTGAGATACTGACGGCCTCCCCCCCCCATGTATTCACTCTATTTCAGTGTGCACTAGGTCGGACGATTATTTTGATTTACTCAAATTTAGCTCCAGACCTCGCATGTCTTTACTATACCTACCAGGTCCCTCATTCAGCATAGTGACTACTCACTAGTGTGAGACCACTTTTTTCGTACTCCACGCCTCGTATTACGACCTGGTTTTTTTCGATTTTCTTTGATATTTTATCCTCACTGGTACCTACTTGTCTAGACCCTATTTAGCACCTGAATCACTCTGAGCGTTGGTTCCACTCCATCTATGTCTAATTATTTTGAGTCTCTGTGTAGAATTACCTTAGTTTATGGTTCTAAGCTAATGATTATTAACCATCCTTAATCAGCGATTTATGCCTCTTGTGCAACCTACCATACTCAACTCACTCTTTCTGCCTTCTTATCCCTTTTATTATGCTTGAGCTGAGTTTTTTTCGACTTGTCATTATATCTATACTCACTTAATTATTATTTACTTTTACTTTATACTTTTTAATTCTATCTTATTTTTTATCTTTACTTTATTCTTATATTTATCTACTATTACGGTCTGCTAGTGTTTGCGCCTCCTCGCACATTTACTACACCCAGGCTGACCATCATTTCTGCGTCTTACCGTGTCCCTCCAGTGCGTGCACCCAGATTTCAGAAGTCACTATGCAGGATTACTGTATTGCCATTCTCCCATATATTGCACTGGCCCCATCCTCCTGGTTCACTTAAATTATCCCTATTTATATTACTATATCTATATATTTTATTATATTGTTTCTTCTCTTCATATATATATATTTTTATTCTATTACTCATCTTTATCTAATATTCATTCACTTATTCCTTTATGCTCCCTCTACCCGCCACTACATTCGGTAATATTATAAAATATACTCATCTCTTTTGTTATTTTCTAGCTACTTCCTCGATGAACTATTTCTTAGCACTTCTCGTGTACATTCATTACTCATTCTATATACTCATTCTCTTTAATATACCTCTCTCTAATCTGATTTATCTTACTCTTCTCTAATCTATATTCATCTTAAATCTCTTACTCTATACTCTCTCTCTTACTCATAATTTACTATCTTTAACATTATATCTTATATCATCTTATATTATTTTGTTATGCTATCTTCTCATATAATTACTATCTATATTAATCTAATTATATATCTCTATACTATCTTTATATCACTTATATTATCATCTTCTATACTATTCTCTTAGTTAAAAATATAAAAATTTCCAAACGATCCAAGTGAGGTTTATTTTTCTCAATAAAGACTCATGATTATTCCATTTATCTTGTACGTCGTTTACTTCCATAACTCAATTTAGACGTCAGGTTTACGCTTATTAGGTACTCCTTCTCCCCCTTGTTTTCCCTGCAACATCTCTGTCGATTTTTTTACCGTTCTTCCTCTGTTGCCAGCACATTTCTGATCATTGCACTCTTCATAAGCATAAGTTATTATCCGCAACTAAGCAGTTATATCTGTCGTGAGGATTGGTTCGCGTGCCCTGCTGTGACACATATTATTTTGACTAGGTATTTCACACCTTTAGCATTTTTATTTTATTATTTTTTTTTATTTAGTGCTTTTTTATCATCATATATTTTACCCTTTTTTACTTTTCAGTGCTTACTTCCCTCGCCATAAGCATTTATTCAATTTTGTAATTCAGAGGCTCTGGTATTGGTTTCTCTTACTGTTTCATCTTTCTCACCTTCACTTGTCCCGATCCTGTCTTCCCTTCGTTCTTTTTTTTGCTGTACTCTTCTCTACTTCTCCCCCCCCCGGCGTCCGCAGGGACCACGCGCAGAGCTTGTTTCTCATCGCTCCGCCTTTTGCCCTGATCTTTTGTTGCCCTTTTTCTCGTGTGCACTTTGCCACCGCGTCGTTCCTCTCTTTATTATCTCATTTTTTCTTCTCTTGCTAAGTCTTCCTTTCGGTCTCCCTCCCCCCCTCTCCCGCCCCCCCCGCCCCCCCCACCTCACCGTGCTCGTTGCCCCATCTTGCTTTTTCCCTTGCCCCCTTGACTACCTGTTTTTGTGTGCCCTACTCGTTCTCTTTTCCCTCTCTCAACGCTTTTGTCCATTCTTACTAGTCCCATTTTCCAGATGCTTGCATTTACCACTTTTAGTGCGGTTTCTTCATTCTGCAACTCTGTCAGCCATTTATTCTCCTTTCCTAGCCTCTTTAATACATCTCTTCCTATTAATATCTCACCAGGAAATTGTGTTCTGTGTCGTCTACATTTCTTCTTTATTCTCTCTCTCCTCTTATTCTATCTTATACTACAGAAACTAAGAACAATATTCTTAGAATCGCTCCAGCTCTACTGTTCTATGTAATCATTCTATGTCATTCCGTTGTCGTCCTTGACTTTATCTTCTCCTCTCTCTTCTTCTTGAGTATTTTCCATCTTCTCGCTTTACTCATTGCGTTCTTAGACTTCTTTTTTTCATTTTGTTTCGCTAACAGGCCGAATAAGATCTTGCGCCCTATCCGTTTCCACTGAAGGTTTTCTTTGAACACTACTGACGTATATTTTTATCTTTTCATTCATTCTTCTTCTTATTTCTTTCGTTTTATTTTTTTTTCTTCATTTTTATCTTCTTCTTTCTATTTTTTTTTTTTTTTCTCTTATTTTTCTACCTCAGCTATGAGTTGATTTCTAGTAAAACACAATTCCGTACTTATCACTTGCCATTCTTCTCCCTTGCGTTCTATGCGTTCTCTACTATTTCCATTAACGTAAAATAGGTTAATACCCTTGTGCGTCTTTCCTCAATTAATTTTACTACTGATTTTACACCACATGCTGCGTCGCCCCCTCCTCCTTCTTACTGTCAAAATTCTTATACTCTTACTCCTAACTACTTAACTCTCCTCCCATCTCTCATCTTCTCCTATCATCTCCGGTCTAGAACTATCCCGCACAGCCTACATTTTACCCCTTGGTGCACAAGTACCAAGCTTTACTTTCTTTTCACACTTTCACCCTTCCCTTGTATTTTTTTCACCGCCCCGCACCTCTCGCCCTCTTTGATCGCCCTCTGGACTTATTCATGTTCAACCCACTTTCCTGACTCTTCCCTTTTCTCCCGCCATTTGGGCCAATTCGTGTTTCCCTGCCCGCTTCCGCTCCCAACCTTTATCTTGAATAACCTCATTTGCTCGCTCCATGTTCCTCTCCCTCATATATTGTTTTCTTCTTGACTGGATGCTATCCATTTTCTATTTTTTCTCTCCTTTCCTGTTTCTCTCCTTCTTGCGAAGCCTTCCGAATTTTGACCATGTGTTTTTCTGTTTGTTTCTCTTATCTCCTCAAAACAAACTACTTTTTTCTTCTTCATTCAATACTTTTGTTCCGTGGCATGTCTTTGTACGTTCTGCCCCCGCCGACCTTTGTCAAATCCATATGTCTTTCTCGCTCCCGCTTTCTGTCTCCATTGACCCCGCCATCCCCTGACTGCGCCCAGCACCATTCCCCCTTTCCTTTCCTTGCTTTCTTTCTTGTGTACTGCTTTTCACATTTTTTCCCCCTTCTTCTCTCATCATGCCTTTCCGGGTCGCCGGTTTAACCGGCCCCTTCTCTACTCTTTCCTTCTCCTGTCCTTCGCCTGCCGGCTTCTTCCCCACCGCTTTACCACTTGCTTTGTTCTGGTCAGCATTCACCAGACGCTATCCTTTTACCCCGCTCCTACCCCCTTCTTTCCTTTTGGCTGGCATCTCCCATTCGCTCTGTCTATTTCATATTCCTGGCACGCAGGTTCCCCTTCACTTCTCTCACTGCTTTCGTACTGCCATTCTATTCGCTTTCCCTTTCTAGTGTGCCTCTAGCTCTTTTTTTCTTTCTACGCTTCTTTGTGTGGTTTGCACTTATTCACTCCTTTACTTTCTATTCCTAATCCTCTTTTGGGCTTTGTCGCCCTGTCCTGTCCTCTGCGGCTTAGTCCCCTACCGCTCGCGTACCCCCCGCCTCCTCAGTTTCCTGCTAGCCCTGTCTCCTTGCCTTACTTTTCGGTTCACAGTGGTGTGGGTTCGGTGTTCGTTAAGTCCTCGGTCAGTCCGTACGTTTTCCATTTGCCTTGCTTTTCTCCTCGTCCGCCTACGTCTTGTTTTCCCCATCCGTTACCGTTTCTCTACTTTCTTCCCTCCTCGGAGTCACACACTTGCCCCGTTTTCACTCCCACTTTCAACACTCATTATCATTCCTGCCGTCTCCGTTCTCCTTTTTCGGCAACCCTTTCTTGTTATACTCTTCTATCTTGTCTTTCTCCCTTTCTCCTCTTTGAATTCGCCGCGGTTCCATCCTACTCTTAGATTTTCCTTCGTTTCCTCCCTCTGTCAGTGTCTATCCGCCTTGTTATACACTACGCACTATCTTTATGCTCTCAGTTCTCACTCTCACGGATAGCTTCCCTTGTCACTTTATTCTTTTTGCGTTTTTCTTCGTAGGGCTTTGCTTTTTAACTTCAGATTATATTGCAAAATAACTAATTAGTTCATTCAAATATTATCTATATACTTTTCTACTCTTTTTTCTCTTCTATCTCTTTCTTATTCAGCTATCAGTTCTTGTCTCTCTCTCCCCCCACAGGAGGAGGCGGACATGAGACGCAGTCTCTATTTCTCATTGTCTATCGTCTTATCATTCATATCTTATATTCTATATTATATTTCATCTCTTCTATCTACCCTCTGTTGTCACTATTTCGTCACTTCCCTTCTGCGGCGCTTAAACTGACCCTTTGGCCTTTCCTCCTCACTTCAACACTACATCTTTATACCTTTCACGGTCTAAGCATCTTATTATTAGTCCTTGTGCCCACGTGCTCTTGCTTTTCTTTTTCTTCACTCTTGGTGTCCTTCTCTTACGCGTGTACTAGCATTTGAGAGTTTTGTTGTCTTCCCTCTTCTCACTTTCCCACTTCTGCACAGTCTTCTCCTCTCCATATGAAAGGTTCTTTTTTTCGCACCCCTTGTCTCACTAATTCCTTTGCAGTATTTCTCTTTATTTTACATTTTTTATTTAATCCCTTGGTCCCTGTTAGCTCTGGCTGCTATTTGCTGGTACGGTCTCTGTGTTGGGTCCTAGCACTCGTGTGCTGTCCTTATGGATTCACCTCATGGCCAACTTTGTGCTGTCCTGGTGCCTACCGGGTCCTCACTTCCTCCCTCCCTCACTCCCTTCCCTCCTTCCTTTTCTTTTCCCGTTTTGTGTCGGAACTTGGAGGTTTCTGGTTCTTTCCGCTCGCTTGTGCGGTGGTTGAACTTCATCCTCCCTGTTCCAGTACGTTTCTCCATTTGGAGTACCTCACTGACTGCTTTAGTCTTTTGGCTCTCTTTTTCCCCCTGGCTGTCTCTTCATCATTCCATTCGCTAGCTTCTCTCAGGGGCCTCCGCTCTCTTGCATTCCTGCCTCTGCGTTTATGCGCATATTTTTGACCCTCTTTCAGGCTATCCTAGACCCGGTATTCTTTTCTTTATCTCATCCGCAGCGGGGGTGGTCTACGCTTTGTTACGTCATCTTCCGTCTTGTTGGCTTCCTCCCGTATCCTTTGTTATTTGTGTGGGTAGCTCTCTTCTGCATCTCCTGACTTAAAGTACTCGTCTACACGATCGGGGCTTTCTAGACTTCTGCCGGTCCGCTTTCCTACAGCATGTGACGCAATTCGAGCCACGCCTTCCCACCTCACGCTGGTTCCTGTTTTCAAGGCAGTTACTGTTCCTGGGCATACCGTGGGTTTCTGTCCTCGTTCGGCTCGGCCATGTTTTCTCACTTCCTATTCGCCACATTTTTGGTCCTTTGTTCTGCTTACCCAGCCATGCCGCCACTGTTTCCACACACTCTTCCTCACTCTCACGTCTATTGTGAGAGTGTAGGCTAAGAGGCCTCCACCTCACAACACTGTACTTCAACCTTTCAGTTGTGAGCACTGGGCGGAGTTCGTCTTCCTCGCCCCCTGCCATGTCTTTCCTCTCGCGCCCCTCAGTGGGTTTATTTAAGCACGCTGTAACTCGAGACTGGTTTTTTTTTCGCTTTTCTTGACTTTACCCCTACTTGGCCCTTCCTGCTGACCTTCAGCGTTCCCTACGCGTTGGTTCTACTTGCTTATTTTGTCTCCACTGTTTGGACGCTTCCTCTTCTGGTCTGAACTGTCATCCCTACTTCAGAGTTTTGCTCTTGCTCACGCCACTACCCTTTTTGCACCCTATTTTCCTTTTTTGCTGCGGTTCTTAGCCCTTGCTTTGCTTCTTCTTCTTCTATTTCTCTTCTCTTCTTCTACTTTTTTTTCTCTTCTATTACTCTTTTACTTTCGTGACGGTCGTGGTGTTTGGCTTCCACTTTTGGCCCGCAGGCGCGCCAGTAGTCAGTTACGGCACACTTAACCGGTCCCTCGTGTCGTCACAGCGTTTAGCGGCATGCGGAACTGTGGTTTATGAACTTCAACTTCTGCAGGCCATCTCCTGAGTTCAGTACTTTTATCCATTTAAAATACAATCTTCATACCATTTCTATCTCTTCAGGGGAGGTCTCTATCTACACATCTCACTCTTCTATTAGTCTGTCTTTCTCCTCCTTACTCATCCTTCCTTTCTGCCTCCCTCCCTTTGTCTGTGTTCCGCTAAGCGTATCTCCTTTCCTTTTTCAGCTCCACTTTTATAAATTCTACTACTACTTCCTTTCACTCTTACTTTCTGTTTTATATATACATATAATATATCTCTATATTTTTGTGTAATTCTCTGGGTGTATTCATCTTCTGTTCTATAGGTTATTCCACTCTTCACAGTAAACTTCACATCATTACAAGGCGTGCTTCATAAGCTCATCTTTGTAAATCATCAGTATCAAATCATATCTACATTCCTTCGTTAACCCATATTAATGCTTCACACGGTCTCTCCATCGTTCAGACACCATATTCATATCTAGTCAAAAAATATTTATCTCTTAATTCAATTCCACGATATCTGATGTCATTGAGTTTTTTTCTCACCTATCTATTACCCTTATTCTAGTTAGGATCCTATTTGGACATGTATTAACACTTGCTCCAGTAATAAATTGTGTTGGATTAAAAGTTGCCAATAAACGTCCAAGACAAGGACTCGTATTGATATTGACTTAACGCTGTTCTCTCATTTTTTCACTTATCGTAATTTTACAACAAATTGGCTTAATATTATTTTGACCTTCATTTTGGTAAAACTCGGTTGTTATTTATCAGAATTGCTTGAAACTTGCCCCAGACATTCATCTTGTCTTTCTTTCGCTCAACTGCAAAGGAAAAATTGTTTTATTAATTACTTTTGGAGATATTCAAGTTTTTTGTAATTGACACCACCTCACATCAAATATGTGGTTTTTGATTTCATTTTCGTATAATACATGTTCTAACACCTATGTGTATCAAGTTACTTGCAAAACCGCATTTCTTAAGCTATATTATATAGCGCTTTTCATTTTGAAAATTTCTCGTAGACTTTTCAATCAGCCTATTTCTAATAACGTTTATGTTTATAACATTGCTAATAATAGTTCAATTTTCATGGGACTAAATTTTTGTATTTGCCATGACATCCTTTATTTATCATATAATGGAGAAGTCAACTGTTTAATTAGAAAGATAGGCTACCTTCGAGGAAGATAATTTTTTAGGGGGTTTATCGGGGCTATATATATATATATTATATATATATATACATATATATATATAATATAATATATATATATATATATATTATATATATGTAATACATATAATATATAATATATATATCCAATATAAATATATATATTATATTAATATATATTATATATTTTCTAAAATATATATTATATATATATATATACCAATTATATATACTGTATTATATTATATCTATTATATATAATATATCTAGACTATATATATATTATTAGACTAAGTGATATAATTATATATATTTATATTTAATATATAGTAATATATTATAAATATATAATCCGATATATATGTATATATTCAATATAATATCAAGATATCTGCAGACATACTAGATACTAACCGTATATAATATAATATATATAATACTAATATATAACTATATAATATATATAAAAATAAGATAAATATAATAATAATATTATATATATTTATAACTGTATATATATATAAATTAATAATATATACTGCAAAATATATATAAATATATGATATAATAAATATATAATATAATAATATATATATATAGTATGATCTTTCACTATATATATTGCTCATATATATATAGATATAGTATATATATATATTATATATATATTACTGCATATATTAACTATATATATATACATATATTATATCCGTATATGGATAAATATAGTTATTAATATATATATATAATTATATATATATTATATAACTATATATATATTATATATATATTTTATATAAATATATATATATATATATATATAATAGTATACTATTAATATAAAGAATATAATATAATATATATATACGAAAAACAAAAAAAAAAATAATCTTAAGATATAATGAATATATATAATATATAATATAATTAATATATATATATGATATATATATATGACTATATTTATATACTATATATATTATACGAATCATCATCATATATATATATATATACCTGCAACTAAAAGAATTATATTATATAGTAGATATATACTTATTGATTATATCATGTAGTAATAAAATATATAAATTATAGAGTTAGATATAGTGATATACTATATATATATTATATAAATATATAATATAGCTATATACTACCCTATATTTACTAGATACGATATATAGTAAATACAAATATATATTTTACATAAATAATATTAATTATAATATATTATAATAAAATATGATTTCTAATAAAATGTTGTTAATATATATAATATTAATATATATAAATAATAATATATACGATAATTAATAATGATATATCATATAATTAAATATATAGATATAAAATATAGATCGAGTATAAATAATATAATATATAATATATAATATATAGTACTATATGTTACTCTATATATATACTATATTCATTAATATATAATATAATAATAAAATATATAAAATCATAATAAATAATAATATTATATATAACGGTAATATAATATTTGCACTAAAATATAATATATTATAATTGATACTCTAGATCCTGATAAGATAATATCCATCTTAGATATATGGTGCATATATATTATATATTATTCTAAAAAAAATATGTCGGTAATAAATTATATATAATATACTGTCGATATTCTAATAGAAATAATAATTAAATTAATAAAAAAATAAAATAAATGACCATGAAATAGAATGAGAATAAAAAAAAAATTATGAAAAGATGTAAATAGAAATGGAATATTGTTATAAAAAAATAAAATATTTAATATAATATAAAGATAATACACATATTATAAATAAACTTATACTATAAATATAGATATAAAAAAAATTTATGTGTACACACATATATATATATATATATATATATATATATATATATATATATATATATATATATATATATATATATATATGAACAAAATGATGAAAATTTTTTCCGAAATCATACTTAGCTAGAATTGTTCTAACAAAATTTCTAGATCGTTTTAGACCTTAAAATTTAACAATGTTATTCATAATAAAACAACTTAATCCTATTGTAAATTTGGTATTGCTAGATTCACTAGTTTCGATTTTATCATAGTTACAAGTTAGCCCATTTTTTAGGCTTCATTTCGGATTTTTTTTTTGTGAAAAACATTTTTGTTTTTTTTTTTTTTCGATATATTTAATCGGATCATCATAGCCTAACTAATAATGGTTGCATTTTTGGAGATAAGGTATCTACGTAATCCTCATATTCTATATCTTAATCTGAATAAATTTCTTTTCCTAAAATGACCTCAATCTTGAAATTTCCAACATTTTGAACAGAAAATTGTTCTGTACCTTCTGGTACATTTTTAATTATTGTACTAGTGTTTGATTACTAGTATTTTTCTTTATTTAATTTCCTATGGAGAATATTGATTATCATGTTGCTAACATGAGAATTGGTATCATATGTTATTAGATTTTTATTCTTTTTACTTTGTTTTCGCGATTCCTTTTATGTAATGTCTTTTTTCTGTTTCAAAGTTATTTATATTACACATGTTTTGATATAACTTTCGTAATTTATCTGTAACTAATAAGTAATTTTATTAATTGATTAATTACAAACTGGATTCCCTTTTCGCTGGCTTTTCTGAGGCTATATAAGCTTGAGATCGATCTTAAAGCCTCACTCTTTGTCATAACAGCTGCATTCACAGATCTTTAGTTCTCCCATATTTTTGTACTTGCTTATAATGATCTGCAAGGAAAGAATATCTTCTCCCCAGATTCATTTTATTCATAACAGCTTAATGTAACATTTAAATTATTTGGATGAATCTCGTCCCTTTGGTAAAAGTCCACCTGTTAGAGTTTAGAGCTGTCCGAAGATAGGTGAGTTCTGGTAGGGTTGGCTGCAATTTTTTTATATGGCAGACAACGGAAACTGTGAAAATTATTTCCTCCGCTGGTTTTATTCTAAATAGTGAATTTAGTGTTTTGTTTTTATCTGGCAGCCGGAATATTTAGGATAATAATTCCCAATTTTATTTCAGACTAACTAATCATTTCCTTCTGTCCAAAATTTTCGGCTAATTAGGATTTATGGATAGTTTACTGTCCGATATCAATTTTTGACCAGAATATTTTTCCAAGGTGGGAAATGCTTCTGCAACTACAGTCCGCTTGTTAAAGCAATCATCAATCATTATGCTCATCACAGATTAACCACCATAATAAAATTACTCATATTTCATCATTTGATATTTAATGTTTCTTTCTTTCTTTTTGTATTTAATGTTTCTTTCTGTTTCTTCTTTAAAGATTCAGTCGTGACTTGTATAGTCTTATTATTTTACGAGTACATGATGTAAATAAGAGATTTCAATGATCGTGTGCATGGCGTCAATAAGCTGTTGCGATTTTATAGATTGAATGGAATTAAGAACGTATTGCCTAGGATAAAATAAAAGTTAAAGCATATATGCACTAATGGTAGAGGTCTCTTCATCCCTCTCTCTCGCTTTCTCTCTCTCTCTCTCGCTTTTCCTCGCCCTCTGATATTCAAACTAAGTATTATCTCTCTCTGCTCTCCTGTTTCTCCAAAAAAAAAAGCGGATCGTTAAAAGACTGCTAACGACTCATAAAAAAAAAAAAACGCTATAGCGGATTCAAAGGAACACAGGCACGACCCAAAAAAAGACCGGATCAAAGAACGATTAAAATAACAAAGAGAGGCACAGTACTGGTCTAAGAGCACCAGAACGGCGTTAGATATCCTCTGCAGAAGCGCTGCACGCTCAACGTCGGCGGGATCAAAAATGCTTCTGGTCCTTCTCAGAAGAGGATCAAAAAGCCCCGGTGCGGATCAAAAAGCGCGATTCAAAAAGCATCAAAAAAGCGATCAAAGAACGATCAAGCATTTAGTAAAGAATGTCGTTCCATAAGGATCGCTCTACTACTCCCCTTTCTCTTCTCTCTCTCTCTCTCTCTCTCTCTTTTTCTTTCTTTCTTTCTTTCTTTCTTTCTTTCTTTCTTTCTTTCTTTCTCTTTCTCTTTCTCACTTTCTCTCCTTTTCTTTTCAGTGATGGGATGGAGGCCCTAATATTTTTTTCTAGTTTAGGCTTTGGAAAACCACTCCATCTGATTATATATTTTTTTACATAGAAAAAATATTATATTAAACGGTATAAGTCAAAACTGAATATTAAACAATATTTTCAGTATTAATTTCTTACCAACGTTTTTTAAGCATCTTTTACTGTGAAACAATCTTGAACTTGTTGGTCTTTGAAATAAGGTTACTATTACATGTTCTTATATTGTCAATTCAGTAAGAAACATATATGATATTTTATTAGTAGTATCATTAAAATATAAATGTTGTTGAGAAATTATTGCGCATGCTTTTTGACCAGTGCAAAATAGTTCTCACCTTTCAATATATACTTAAAATTCGGATTCTTCGAGTGTCTAATACTGACCCAAATTGTTTCAAATCGACTATTGTTTTTCATTATAGCCGAATCATAAAAAATATATTATATATATATATATATATATATATAATATACTAATATATATATAGTATATATATAATATATATATATATATAACTATATATATATTATATATTATATATATATATATATTAGTACGTATATATATTAATGGAACAAATACTAATTATTAATCAATTAATTAATTTTTGTATGCTACTAATTGAACAATAATGCCGAATGTCCGATTTGAGAATTTTGGAATTGTAAACAATCGAAAGAACTCCGAAAATAAATATTATTATATATTATTATTATTATTATTATATATTATTATTATTATTATTATTTCATTATTATTATTATTATTATTGAATTTTCAATTATTATATATATTAGTTAATTATTCTTAATTATTATTATTATTATTATTATTATTATATCGATAATCGTTATTATTGTTATTTTTCAGTCAGTATCAATATTATTAATATTTCTTAGTTACTGAAAGGAGTTTAACTTAGAAATACATTTTTTTTTCTTTAAATAGTTTTTAGATTTAATATTGATTTCATGCGTCGATTATAATCATTCATAGAACTTAGCTTTCTATTTTAACTTTGATTCTTTTGAGGGTAATTTCGCGAACTCATTATAAATGTTTTTTTTTATATAATGTTGATCGAAATTTGTAATTTAAATTCATTTACTACTGACCGATTGTGACAATTATTAAGGCTATTGCCTTCGTTATCTCGACTAGACAGAATCTTTTTTTTTGTTTTAAAATGCATTAACAATTGCCAATGGAGAGATCATAAGTACTTTGTATACAAAATTGGCATAACAACACTTTACAATGTTCGTTTATTACCCCAATGTGCACAATTTAAACTGGAAATTTTCTACTGATACATTCATACGTAAATCGATTCTATTTTTCTTTTATATTAACTTGGGTGGGTGTTTTTATGATTACAGACACTTCTTGTCTATTTGCGTAATCTTATACAATATTTAACATCTTCTCTAAACGTGCTTATCAGGTCCGTCAGTAGTTTGGCAAGTAATCTCCCCACGTTTAATTTCGCTATCATCCAGACATTCTGACGGAGAAATATATCTCCTAGAAGCCGTGGTTGACGTGGTAGGGACTCCAGGCTAAGCCTCAACGTCCTTACAACAAGTAGAGGCATTCAAAGGGGTAAATGTATTTATAATGAAAAGGTATAATATTTCTCTGAATACCAAAAATAACTAGTTAACTCAAACTTTGTAGTGAAATTAAGGGTCAGAAGATGGGTGCTCCAGCTGGCTTGGTATATCGGCCGACGACTCGAGTAAATATTTAGAACCGAAACTACCGATCTCACGTATCTCGGCAACTCTCGAGGACGGACGTTAGACATACTATTTGGATCTATAACTTATGGGGGGGGGGAAGGGAATCCATGGATCACACCGTTATTGAAGATCAGTCACAGTCTGATTCCTTAAAACACTTGAGGACAGGAATCAACAAAAGCACCAAACTAATAATACATTAATAATTTATAATAAATAAGTTAATAATAATAATATATAGATTACATTAATAATATAATAATAATACATAAATAATAATTTAGCAAAATTGAAAATCAGCGCTGGATTTTCTTTGAATATGAAGCTCCGGCAACAACGAGAAGAGTTCCTCGCAAGTTCGAAGGGATCATAAACATTTAACATCGGCACAGCTACAAAGATGATTCTGAATAGCTAGTGTGGGGGTAATTAATTAATTCCTCCAAATACTTGGAAATCTGTTATTTGGAAATGTTCGAGGAGCCCCTTTCCTACTGCTTCCTAAATTGCCCTTTCGGTAAGTTCCAAAAGAATCGCCTCCTCCAGTGTTACTACTAGTCCCTTCGAAAATGGGAATTGAAAGGGCTTTTAATTGAAGAAGATAGTAGTTCTCGATTCTCTGAAATTTAATTTTTAAATGTCTACTATGACTAGTGTTTCTAAGTTATGGGTTCAAATAATTTAAATGTGTGAAGCTGTATTTTCTTATTACGAAAACTTAAAATTATTTTTATACGGCGAAAGACATTCAAAATATTCAAAGATGTCTAATTATTTTCCGGTGTTTTTTCTCTCTGGAAAAATAATGTTATGGAATTTTATTTTATATATTGCTTAAGGTTTTTGTCATAAAAAACTTTCAGTATGATATTCCTGCATAAATATTAAGATAATGATGTGGCAATAAGAACATTTTCACCGAAAAACGCACTCGTGCTCCCAAAAATGATAAACAGGATCTGATGAAACTTATCTGTGGGAAATAGCTCTGGTATATTTCCAATTGCCCGTCCACAGTGTCCATCTCAACCTTATATAATAATAGCATAATATGACCGTAGTGACATGCGCTTATCTTTTCTATCACCCTTGTACTCTTCCTAGTTTCTCGTTTATCCTCACTTCCACTGTCTTATCCGATTTATCACTAGTTCCGTGTCGCGTCGAGTTCTGTTTTCAGTAGGTGTTGCTCCTATTTCGTAAATGTGATTTAAACAATATAGTTGAGAAGAAGTGTTAACGAATTAGCATTTTGTTTTACGGTCGTTTCACTCGAGCAGGTATTCGCGATCTAGCAGCCATTGTCTACTCTACGTAAAAATGTTCACCCTTTTGCGTGTCTCCGCATCATACTACAGTTTTGCATTTTGGCGATACATTTTCTAGACATAACATGAACTGGTGTTGTAAAAGAAACATCTACTATGGACTCGACAGTTGACCTCGTGGCACATTTCATCAAAGTTCCAGATTGGTCCGAAAGAAAACAGGTTCTCCAAGACTTGGGCGAGTCCTGACAACAAGTCACCCAGGAAGATTGCTGCTTGATCGCTTTTTTTGGCATCGCTTTTGACGACAACATGAATCTTCCTTCACCGGCTCTGAAGAGAGGTTGTCTTCAGTCTATTTTGATAATATTCGACTTACTCTAACCATTGTACTCTTTATCATTCCAGAACTCGCTGCTTTGATAGAGCTTTTCTTCTGATTCGGCTTTACCATGTAGTTCTCCTGCAACGAGTAGACTTGGCGTCGATGGATGCAGACCAAATTAATTCGCACGTACATATTCTTCACCGAATCCAGACTTTAATGATTTGGTTACACCTACCTGATTAGTGCTAATATTAATCGCAGAGACGCGGAACTCCGGCATTTTGATTCGGAAAACTTCCACAACAATGTCACATATGGCAGCTTTCGATTTGGTGGATAGACCATCATTGTCAAGTAGTTTGGAAATTGAAGCAGAATTACTGCTTTCTGCTAGGGAAGTGGAATTATAGGTCGGAATGTGGCGCCATTTGATCGGTCCCATTCTTTTTACCAGCGAGGGTTACTGGAGACGTTTATCGCCAATTTTCTGAACATGACTTGCCTACACTTACTTTGACAATGACATTTCTTTCTGATTACCCAACTTTAAGATTTGCGAAAATGTATTTCCATGTTTTACGATGCGGATCTACCTAGTTCTCATTGATCATGCTTTTAGCTGCTGCCTCTCTGACACATTTTATCAGCTCTTATCTCTCGCAGTGGACTAGGTCGAGGCAGGCACTTAGTAACCTTGCACCTCCGTCTTGTGTCCATACTCTATCTTGCATTATGTTTCTGTTCTCTCTGGGGTCACCTGTAACCATTTTTGTTTAGTACATCAACAGCTGAAAGTCTTCCTATTATGTATTGATCGCGCTTCGTCTATGTACGCAATGCCTTAAGATCCGACTTATATTTCTGCACACAGCCGACTCTATTTGTACAGACACGTGTCCTTCGCCAATCATTTCGTACGCAGATACTCAGGACGCCTTGTATTGCCAGACTGGCAGTGTCATTTTTTTCTATCGATAAACACTTTTGTTGATAACCTTAGTTTGCACCATTTTGTTGACATAATCGTCTCTTGTTGTTTTTGTTATATATTCTGTGCGAGTATATGCATCTGTTTCTTAACTGGATAAATCTGGACTTTGTGCTTGACGACTGATACGTTGTCCTCTTGTTAATTACCTTCCAAATTTTGTACTCTGCGTTTATCCTTTGTAATTTCCTTTGAATGTTCTCAAAAAAGGTTTCATCACCTTGTATCTTGAGAAACGAGCGCGGTTCTCTGTTCTCAGGTGATACTCGCTCTTATTGATTAACTTATTTATGGTATACCCTATATTTTGAGACAAGGCTTTACTGCGTACTGTAATTTTTCGCATATTAATGATACCACCCTTTGTATATAATTCAGAATACTGACTCTAATTATCTCGTTGACTCGTCTTAAATTATATAGAATATCCCGATAATCTTAATCTCTTCGCAGTAATTTGTTGCGATTGGACATTTTATTCTGCGATTTTTGTTCACTGAGTCCGCGTGTTGGTATTTTGTGCATTATCTTCTGTTTTATTTTCAGCAATTATCTTTTTTGATTTGATAACTAATTCTCTTTATCCTTTAGGTTACTTACCTATGATATTCGAATCTTTTGATGATTATCAACACAAGACTTTATTTTAGATATATATGTCTTTCATCTCGATCAGTATGTGATGATATGGAGTTTACCTTTTATTGACTAGTATCGTCTTCGATGGTGTTCGAAACCTGATTCAAGTTTTTTTTTTAGACTTTTCTACAACTTAATGGTTATTAGTGTAAACTGATTTCCTAAATTAAACGTTCGTGATTATTCTAACGTTGTATTTTTGACTTTAGTCTTTTTATTAGATCGTGCTTTATTATTTGAATTCTGACTTTTTATTTATATATAATTTAGTTTTCTACTTGTTGACGCCGTTAAGTCGCTCTGGTATTATGTTGATTTACGTACTAGTGGTAGATTATACGGGGTGATTGGTGATTATATACTTATAGATATATGTGAGTTTTATGTTATTGATAGTAAGAATGAGATTAACATGTTGTTAGAATGATATACTATAATATATTAGCTGACTCTAGATACTCCTGTATTAGGGATTCTGTCCATAGTGTTATCAATGTCAGTCTGTGCGAAGTAGGCAAATTCTATAACAGGCCGCGCGAGAAAGCCTCTTGCGAAAACTACGCAGAGGTTAGGTATTAAGCGTCCAAGAATGAACGCATTAATGTGTAGTTCGTAGAATCGAAACAGTAGTAAACTTGGAGGATATCGGGAAATGTTGGAATTCAATAAGATAATTAAAAAACCGGGTCAGAGGGGAAAATCTTTCTCCTTAAGTAATGTGGAGATCTTGCACAAAGGAACGAGCGTAACCGTCAGTCACCTTACCTTTGATCTCATTATAGGTTTAGTGACCATGGTGTCCTCCGTAGGTAAATGTTGATACGGGTTGTGGAATATATTTTCTAGTCCAGGTTTCAGTATTTTCAATGTAAGATCTTTAAGAAATTCATGATTTTTATTATTTTTGTGGCTTGCTAGTTACTTAGATTACCTTCGTGTGTGTGTCATTTAAGGCTGATAATATTGTAGTTAATAGATTACAAGTTTTTGAACGTCAATGATATTTTTATATCTGCCCGACGGCGGAAGGAACAAGATGTGTACGTTATTCCCCTAGCCATGTAGTGTCAAACTTCTGTATTGAATTACTATACTTTTTTATTAAAGGTAATTTTTTTTAACATAAAACTACCCACGCTTGTCCATTTACTGAAAGTTTTACGGAGAACTTCCGAAATATGTTATCGGTTTAGGTAATATAATAAGTGCCGATATACTGTATTTCAAGAAGGATCTAGGCTGGCCTATCTTATATAGTTTCACCATATATATACTACCTAAAATTTCAGATTATGTACCGTATATACCTCACTAGTAGTTAAATATTATATATAGAATAGTAATACTTATAACCCCTATATAATCATATATATATTATCATTATATATAGACATATATATATATATATATATATATATACATAGTTATATATATAATGCCTAATATACTAGCGTATCATATATATATATATATACTCTTGATAAATATAATATATTATACTATTAACTAATTAGTATAAGGAACGAAGTCGCTAAAGCCTAAGCGAAGACCGAACTTTCTATAAAATCACAAGCCAAGATATTATATATTACTTATATATATAATTATAATATAATATAAGTATTATATATAAGTAGTATATTTAATATATATATATATATTATATTATATATATACTATAATATATAGTATTAATATATATATATATACTAATATATATAGTAATATATATATATATTACTATATCTATATATATATATATATATAGTCAGATGGCGGCTAAAAAAAACCAAATCTTTACTTTCTGTCTTTCTCCTCATCGACTGACGATATGGAAATGCGTATGGTATACTATCGGTATTAGAGGGTTGGTGAATTAGTGAAGGTATGGAAATAGGTAGTTAAAATTTTTTTTTCCAAAAAATTCCAAAAAACAAGATTTTTTTTACCCCATTTGAAGTTGTAAAATTGCCGGTAAAAAAAAACAAAAACACGGAGGTAAAAAAAAATTGACTGTCTAGCGTGACTGGTTCAGCTACTTTCAATGGCTTCTAGCCGTGCTTACTGGAAGTTGCTCATGACTTTTCCTGAGTGTTTTCTTTCCCATACCCCCTTTGTTCTGAGTTCATTCTAATGTTACTTTCATAAGCATTTTCTCCCCACTATCCCCCCTTGTAGATCCTAGCCTCGTCATCAGTTTCAGCTACTGTTCCAAAGCTACTTTCCAATTTTATGTACTTCTATGAGCATGTCTATGCTCTGGACGTTCATCCACTCAGCTACTTGGGTTCAGAGCTCACTTCTCCTTTATCCACATACTTTTTCCAAACTACTTTCCATATTTCCAGCATACTTTCCAATATACATCTGCTTCTGCTGGTTTTCCTGAGGTGCTCATGTACTTCCTGAGCATTTTTCACCCCTACCTCCCCTTTGTTCTAGCTCTTCTATGTAATTTCATGTGTTTTTCTCCGTTTACTCCCTGTTCCTAGCCACCTCATCATTCATTCAGCTACTTCCTCCAAGCACTTTTCCAACTTGTATGCTACTTTTCATGAAAGCATTCTATGCACTTATGACGTCATCACTCAGCTACTTTTCCATATTTTCAGTTACTTTCCAAAGCTACATTGGGGGACTTTGCGAAGCTTCTACGCTGTTTTCCTGAGGCTCATTTACATTTTCTGAGTGCTTCAGTGTACTTTCCTGAGCATTATTTCAGCCCCCTACCCCCCTTTGTTCTAGCTCTTCTACGTACTTTCAGACCTACCCCCTTTTGTTCTAGCCCTCGTCACTTAGCTCCAGCGGACTTTGCAAGCTGACTTCAGCCACTCACAGCTACTTCCCAACTTTCATGAACTTTCCTGAGCCTTCATAGTGAACGTTCATCACTCAGCTACTTTGATGAACATTATTTAGCGCTACTTTCCATGTTAATAATACCACATCCGGCTTAAAAAAAAACTGTGGTGTTATTTTACCCCATTTTGTTTGAATACTTTACCGCTATAATTTTTTTTTATTTAGAGACATAAAATAATTTTAAAAAAATTAGGTTAGTTTCTCTAAATTTCCATTCACCCCACCCATGATGAGTAGCTAACCAAACAAAAAAAACCAATGTTTCCCTAAAAAGATGTATACATTTCGAACATAGAATTAAATTCTTTGTCTCAAAACTGTATAAAAAGGTTTTTAGCAGCCATTTCTTTTTAACTGGGGTTCGGAATCTTTGTATCGCTATCTGACTGTCTAATTTAGAGCAGCCCATCCTTCAATTTGCCTGATTTTATAGAAACCCCAAGAGGGACTACCCCGATTAAAGCCAAAACTAAGGTCTAAAAGAACTCCATCTTTCAGGAAAGGGGGGGGAGGGGTTTTGTTTTGTGATGGAAAGATCATGTTTCAAAAAATATTTAAAAATATTCTTAATTTTACATTTTCAAAATATCATAAATAAACCGATATTTATCAATTTCATTTATCATTATAACCAAAGTTTTTGACCAGGAGCCCAGAAAGATTTCAGGTCTAACCAAACTAGCAGCACTGTTTGGGTAGATCCTCTTTTCACCCGTTGAACCCGGGTCAAAAATGCACAAATACAAATCTAAATGGTAAGCTTGGCATCGGTTTCAGCAACTGCACCCAAACCACCATTCCACAAAGATGAAGCATTCAGAACGTTTTGAAAAAAGCTTAATAAAAATATTACTTATTCGGTGAGTTAACGAAATTTCTATATTACATTTGATTCGAACACTTGAATTTCTTATTTTAAGGGAAGAACTATGGACATGTTTATTACTGGTGCCTGATTCAATTATTAGCCTTTTCCGGATAAATTTCCTTATAAAGTATACAGACGTTGCCCAGAGTATCGTTAATTTAATTTGATGTTCCATCTTTGTATTTGAGCTCGAATTTTAACTAGATTTCAACCATTGCGTGATCTCTTTTATTGAAAATTTTATACAATCGCCTAACAATGCTGTCTAAATGGCGTAATTAGCATCCAGTGTACCTCAGTGGAGTCGGAGGGTGGTGGAGAGTGTCGGGCTTGCAGAAGTCGCCGTGGGCCAAAGGTCTTCCCTTCGCTCAGCCCCCCTGTCCCTCCCAAATTTTTCCACGCACGCGGCAGGCGGTATCCAGTGCGCCTAATTCCGAATATTTATCATGCTTTCATGGTATTGGATAATTAGAATCCCACAGGATGAGAAGAGCGATTACTGCTTTGCTATTATACATGCGTCCGTGCCCCACATTATGTGCATACTCCTCCTGTTGGGTTGGCACGTAATTAATTTGGTCTTGAAGAAATCCCTCTTTCCGATCATATTTTAAATATCATTCTGGAATTACCCAGCTTTGCAAAAGCGATAATCTTCTTTTTGGACCATTGTGTGTTGCCCCGGAGTGTGAGTAACGCATCGCAACCCACATCCAATTTGAGGTTTTAATTTTGCCCATTACGGATTGCGAGCAGTGACTAAGGAATTTTTCAGCAGGCTAAATCCGTTGGTTAGCTGTAAAGCATTCTTTTTTGTTTAGATAGCGATGCCAGGATCGAAAATAATGTTTTGTGAGATGGAGGGCGATTTGGCAAATCAGAAATCCGAAGTATGAATTTTGAAATTAACATTAGAAATATTCCTTTAAATACTGTTGTTTGAACCATGAGGCTGTCCATCACAGCCAAACAAATACCCCTCCCCCCTTCTGCAAATTATTTTTTTGAATCCTTATGGCTATTGTCGCAGGTAGCCTGCTTTCTTATCTATACAAAATGGCAAAAGAGACAGACTGGGCTGGCTTGCTAAATTGACCAGTAATCCTCCACGACCGATACACAAGTTGTAACGCAAGCCCAGGTTAAAAAGATGGCTGCAAAGCCTTTTAATACGTTTTAACAACTTTTTGCTACCATTCTCCGACAATGTCTACATCTTTTAAAAATTTTCTTTTTTTTTTTTTAGGTAGATAATGTAATAAGTAATCAGACTTAGGCGCAAACTAATAGATTTTTTTTAAAAATATCACTTCTATGTTCCTCTAAAAAATAAAAAAAAATTGTTATACCTTAATCATTTTCCAAATGGCGGTAAAAAGAAAACCAGTTTTTTTTTTTAGGATGTGTTGTTATTAACATGGAAAGTAGCTCTGTAAAGCTCTGGAAAAGTTAGTGAAAGGTTACGTTATTGCATAGAAGGCTCAGGAAAGTCAGAAAGTTGGAAGTAGCTTGGAGTGGCTGAAAGTAGGCTTGTAAGCTAGCTGGCATATGACGAGGGCTACGAACAAATGGGAGTAGGTCTGAAAGTACGTAGAGAGCTAGAACAAAGGGGGTAGGGGTGAAAAATGCTCAGGAAGTACATGAGCACTCAGGAAAGTAACATGAGCACTCAGGAAAACAGCTAGAAGCTTTGAAAGTAGTTTGGAAAGTAGCAACAGGGTAGTTGCAGAAAATATGGGAAAGTAGCTGGCCAGATGAAAGGAAGACCATAGAATGCTCATGAAAGGACATAAAAGTTGGAAAGTGGCTTGGAAAGTAGCCTCTGAATGATGATGAGGTGGCTAGAACAAAGGGAGTACGGAGGAAAAACAACATGAAAGTACAGAGAAGGGCTAGAACAAAAGGGGAGGGTAGGGGTTGAAAAAATGCTCAGGAAAGACATGAGACTCGAGAAAAACAGCTAGAAGCATTGAAAGTAGTTTAGAAAGTAACTGGAAATATGGAATAGTAGTTTGGAAAGTAGTTGTAATATGGAAAGTACTCTGAAAGAGTAGCTGGTGATGACGTCAGAGCATCAGAATGCTCTGAAAAGTACATAAAAGTTTGGAAAGTAGGCTTGGAAGTAGCTGAATTGATGGATCGAGGCCCTAGATCAAAGGGGGGTAGGGAGAAAATGCTTATGAATGTTACATAGAAGGAACTAGAGCAAAGGGGATGGGTACAAAAACACTCAGGAACAGTACATGAGCACTCATAAAAACGGCTAGAGCATTGGAAGTAGCTGAAAGTAGCTTAGAAAGTGAATATTGTTTTTTACCTCGTGTTTGTTTTTTTACCGCCATTTTACAACTTGCAAATGGGTGTAAAAAAATCTTTGTTTTTTGGATTTTTTGGAAAAAAAAATTTGTAATTACATATTCCATACCGTTCACTTATACCAACCTCCAACTTAGAACATTGTTACCATAGCCATTTCTATTATGTCAAGTGTAACATGAGGAGAAGAACACAACAAGTTACAAACATTGATTTTTGTTTTTTGTATTATATCCTAATATATATATGGTTTAATATATATATATATATATATATATTATATATATATATATATATATAATAGTACCCTATTTTATATATTTTATACTATTGTACTATATTACCTCAGTATATACTATATATTATATATTATATAATGTAATATATATATATATACTAATATATATATCCTACTAAAGATAAGCAACTGAGAAGTAAGTATATATAATTATGAATATATCTATATGCTGTGATTTTTATAAAATCCGGGGTGTTTTTTATATGTTTAGCCGACTATTTCCCTTATATATAATATATGATATATATTATAAAGGTATTGAGTATATATATATATCTATATAATATATCATAGTATATATATATATTATAATAATATATGTATAGTTAGTTTATAATTTGATAACTAGAATAATAATGATTACTGGGGTGATAATCAATATATATAATATATATATTTATATATATGATCATAAGATTACTATACTATAGCTATAGAGACTACAATAGTACCAGCTAGACCAATTATATAGTTTAATAATAGTATTCAGGTGGTATAATAGCCTCGTGATATATATAGGCGTCGACCACCCTATCATAAGAAGCGCGAGCTGTGTATAGTCCCTGAGGAAAAAGATACGACTGATACTTTATCACAAGTAAACCCGATAACTAGATCATATGAATGTATGTGTTCAGTAATAATAAAATTTGAGTTTACTTGAAGACGATAAAATACGATTATTTAACTAGATACCAAATATAGTCATTCAGTATAATAAAAGTATACTAGTTATTAGGGCAATTTTGTTAAATACAATGGTACGAATAAGCAATATTGAATTCCTCTCTCCACGCCGGACGGAACGCAAATTATTGACAAGCTCCACAGATTCTTTTCTTATATTTGAAGACGTCCTCAACACTCTTTAGTTTAATTTGCCTAAAGCAGCACGAAGCGTAATATCGTGTCTAATAATAAACATAAGAAGAGATAATCATCTAAGACTTTTGTTAGAAGTTTTATTTCACTTGTATAACAGAGTGAACCTCAAAGAATAATATGATATATATATGTGAATAAAACGGTAAAAATACTTATTACAGCACTGAGACGTAGAACCGCGAAAAAAATGCGGAAAGTCATGCGGCAACAGGTTAGGATGATTCTAAATTGAAGTTTTTAATATTCAAAGAGGATGAAGTAATAGAAGGATTGCACTGTATGTTTTTGAAATTTTCTCAATATAAAATGTATGAGAAAATTTTCACATTTAAGCTTGTTTTCTTGTCTCTATTAATTATCAAAAACAGGTTTCCATACTAAATTTTGTGATTATCGGCTCTGCCCTACTCCTGAATACCGGAAATATATTTAGCGATTTCTCATACTGTAGTATACTATCGTAAGTTTCCCAGAAGTAATAGAGAATGCTGAAGATTTAAGGCTCAGAGAGTGCCCACTGAGTAGGGCAACTCTAGAGATTTCAAGACCAAGTATATATAGGGATCAGATTATGAAATTCGAGTCGCTAATGTTAAATGAGAGTTTGTATCGCGATACTATAAATAAGGAACAGAGTTATATATTACAGCTATGTAAGTTAGACAGGTCTTGATGAGATAAAGTAAGAATAAATTGGTAAGTAATTAAAACAGAAACCTTATAGAATAAGCACCACATATTTTAAACAGAAATGAGATGATAATGAAAGTTTCGCTCCTAATTCATAACGATGCTGCTGAATATGGAGAGCGACCTAGAAAAAATCAATTTAGTACAAAGAAAGTTTAAATAAGCAAAAAGAAGGAGAAAACCAAAGGATAAGGTGAAGCTTAATCAAGTAGTTAGCGACGATGACAAACATACTCGATCAAAAAGTACTCTTGTATTAAAACTTATATGTCGCAAAGCCGCTCCAAGTCACAGCCCAAAACTACTTCCACAATACCAGGAATCCGTTTAACAACATTAAGTGAGCAAATCAGAAACCTATATAAAAATTTTTCAAAATTGTAGATTTAAGAAAAGTCAAAAAAAATTGAAGTTATGACTACACAGGTTTGATCCTTATCACCAGTCCAGACGTCGAAGAAGTCCCTTACATACTAGTGAAAAACATCGCATTTGAAGAAGGGTCAATAAGAACTATCTAGGTATGAGCAATAAAGTGAGGAAGGAGAAATATAGTGTTTTATAGGAGCTTAGAATGTATGGCAAAAGAATATATTTAAAGTGTGACTTCACTAATAAGAAACTTTAAGAAACGGATTAAATGTATTAAAAGAAAAGGAATGATCAAAAAGCAACGCGGTATCTATGTTTTATTAGAGCAATTATTTGAAAAAAAATGCTGAATGTTCGAAAAATATGCAAATGCGGACTTCATGTTAATTCTCAGACAACTGTGTATAATGTACTATATTTAATGGCATTAGAGCAGCTTAAGATGGTGATTACAAGTGAGGAACTCAAGTCCTCGAGACTTCTATATACGAAAGCACGGTGCCCTCATCAAAACTTTAACAGTTGCCCCGAAAAAAGGAAAAGTTCCATCCAGGCGCTGACGTGAGCTCCTTACCTATTGCCTGTGTGCAATAGAAGCTCAGTAATAACCCGATGACAATCATACCTCGTGTGACATTAGCTAAACACGTAATTTCACCGCGAAAAAAAAGGACGCCATATGGCGAAATCTTGCGCGAAGAGATACCAGAAAAGGTCAAGTGGAAAGGAAACATGTATTGCTTAAACGATGTAATCAAACATGGTAACAGATAGAGACTTTATAAAAATCAGAATATATGGAGAAAAGGAGGGCTTCGAGATATAGACCATTTTCTCTCTCGTAGGATGTAGGTTAATTCTTTAAGACAACATACGAATCGCATTGTATCACTTAGAGCCGAGAAAAGTGAAATGAATAGCGCAAAGAGCTTAACAAAGAGAAGTGATATAAGAGATGTTTTGACAATAGGAGCTCACATAAAAGTGTTTTATCTAGAACAAATAGGTGAGAAATGAGGGCCCAGACTGCCGCGGTTGGCACTTTGTCTTGGAGTTACAAAAGGCGATATAATATCGTCCCAGCTAGCGAACTGATTCGGGCGGAACCTACACTAGGCTCCTCTGCGAACTGATAATTCCGCGAGAGATTGCGAAGATCTTAGATGTGGATAGTTTGATAGATGCGACTATGCCCGAGCCCACGGTGAGAATTGGGAGGCTTTTCTGCGCCATTTACCAGCCTGCAATGTCGCGTTTCTCTAGTGGAGTAATGTAGACAACAGACCACATCCTATCTGCAAACAAGTTAGTCCCCTGGAAACCAAAGAAATAGGATATTATAATGCTGGAATGAACAATGTGTATGAATGACTACTCGCGTGCATTCCGACCTCGCCGACGGAAAGAGTCCCCAAGCCCCTCGTTGCTCTCACCGTCGCAAAGCCTTTAGCAGAAGCAACCCCCGAGTTGCCAAGAAGGCAAATGCACTCTAAATACCAGTCATTAAATTTTGCAATTATGCAAGAGGCAAACGTAACTGATACACCACTAGACGCCCCTCCCCGAGACGCCGTTACGGCTGCCCATTTGAATAAAGCTAGTTTTTACAAAGTTCGTTCAAGATATTTATAAGTGGAACGTATCGGTCTCGGAGTAGATGGCTAATGGCGTCAAGGTACGAAATGTACCCTAAAGAATTAAAGGAGAGCTTGACGAGCGATGAGTAATTTCGAGGAAGGCGCGCATGCGTCACTCGAGGTAATAAGGAGGATGACCTAATATCAATAATGGTCTTTATATCGAGAAGACCGCCATAACAAGTGAGTTCCGACTGATAACAATACATACAATGCAAGATTGTCGTTAGAGATAGCGTGCCGTTTTCGACACGTATTCGTGCAGTGGTAGTGTGTGCTATTCTCATCTTCGTCCCCCAATAATTAGAGTCTGTTACCTGCTATGTCTGTGAAAAAGTGTTCCCTTGGAGATATGTTTGGCGCCTCGCTCCGTGCATCTGTCAAGTAAGATAAGAAGTAGTTGCCCTAAAAACCATCCGGCGTTCTCACAGTAATAGTATCTCTGTGAATAACCCCATAAGAGTTGAGAATTGATTTCTGCTTGCAGCCCAATAATTTGTGCTAGTGTGATCGACATCGACAAATACTCATGCTACATTCTATTGTGCAAGAGATATTGACATACATAAGGAGGTGACGAAAAGTTTACATGCCCGTCAGCTTGGGACTGTGGATAAAAAGCGTACAGAAAAGTTGAATTTTTTTAGCCAATGACCCTGGTATAACACTTTCGAAACACAAAAGAGATAATGACTTTAACATAATTGTTAGGGATGAAAGTATTTACCCAAAGCTAAGACTTATCTTCTCGAAATAGGACAGGTTCTAAGCATTTGCGTCTATAACGGTGAATCGAGTCCATGCAAGATGTCTTAGTGTATATAAAAGCCTAGCATGACTTCTGTCACACCCATTAGTCTCTGAGAGATAATTTATAGAAAAATAACATGTTCGAATATAGTTGGGTGCAACTTAGATTTTAAGTTTACCTTTTTTGATAGGAGAGCCCATGGGTCTATCTGTTTAAAGTTTCCCACTGAGTTCATTCACTAAAACACTGTATTACGTGGAAGATGGGTAGCGTGCAAAACTGTTTATTAGAATTCCACAGGAGATTCGGAATCACGTATACCAGCAGGCGATAACTGACGTTAGTCTAATATTCTCCAGTTAGGAAAACCCCAGCCTATGCTGGCTTCAACCCCACTATGAGAAGTCTTAACTCCGTTGACAGTCTCATACGTCACAGCGGAAACCACACACAGTGCAATTCAATTAATATACCTACTATCCACATATTCTTGGTGATAACCATTTTGATAATTACAGCGAGCGAGAGCCCACCCAAAGGCCCACACTGGTGTGAGGAAGAGCAGTGAACTTGTCACTGAGCAACAAACACAGTGACTCAGCATCACTCATAGTCAATAAAAAGCACAAGACGATCAGAGCAATACGCAAAATACTAGATAAGGATTCATACGAGTAAGACTAAACCATTACACTACGGATTAAAGTATATAGAAAATTAAAGCACTATATTATTAAAAAGTGCGATGAGTTGTGAACAAACGCGTGTTGGAGAGACGAATAGTACGGGGTATGAGAAAGCACGACTATAGTTTCCATTCAATTAAAGTTTCATCACCTAGCTGACAAATCGTTGCAAGACGAGGCGTTATTCCGTAGTAAATGTTTAAGAAAAATTTAACACAAATAAATATTAATCTTCTCGTAGATAATTGGTATGGTTGCAAGACGCACAAAATCATCTACTTAGAATTATTTGATTTACACAGATCAAGGAAATTTTATGAAGCTGTGATTGTAGACACCCCTCTAGATCGCCCGTGAGTCTCCTAAATAAGAAAGTATTTACCAATTCGTGCAGTGATAGTTGCATGAAAAAAAACAACCGGAAGGAGTTGATGATCAATATCATCTCTTCTTCATGACTCATGGTGATTCAGTCATATTTTGAAATCTTTGACATTTCAAGACACATTCTGAAGCGGCGATTAACATCTTAAATAGTTTTCGTAAAAGAAAAACACTCCGAAAAAATAAATAACTTAGAAGGAATGCCTAAAAAATTAGAATTTTAAATTAAATTCATAAATTTCATAACAAATTTATATCTGATATACATTCTTCTCTCTACCAAAAAAAGATATACAACATAAGTCATAAACAATTTAAAAAACTCATTGCCTTTACTATTACCCTAAGGATTAATATCACGAACATCTAATTTTTTAAGACATTACCTTACCCACCACATAAGAACTTAGCGAGAGCATAGTCTTCATAAGACTCAAAGCTTATTAAAAACATAACAAAACAGGACTAGACAAAAATAATCTAATTCCATGAAAACGCTATTCACTTAAAATTACCGCCACACATTAAGCAATACTCAGAGATTTCTCTTGTTGTTTAAATGTCTACGTAGAATACCACCCTATTACAGAACGAATATCCACCTCAAACATGCGAGATGAGACCTATCATCAGTTTCGTTCCGGTATAAATTATCGAATATCCTCATATCTGAGCGTTTAACAAAAAATCCAGCGCATAATGCCGTAAACCTGCCGCTTTATCTTTACTTTTCTATCAACTAACATAATATTGAGAATCATTATTCCTCTCTTACCATGCTAGACTTTTATAGGATCCCTATAAATATCTTCAATACATAATTATTAGTTACGGATTATTGTGAGTTATGTGAGTGTAAAATTAATATTACTATAATTATAAAGATTCTTTACATTTTTTATTATTATTAGAGTTTAGTCTCTATTTTGATTTCTCCCCTGAAAGTGCTTATTGATTTGCTACAATACCCGTACTATTTGCTTAGAAAAAAAACTAGGCTGAAAATTACTAATTCGAGAGAAGATGACGTATGATTGACGGTTATACTAGACACGTACAGGGGTTTGTTTATCCTAATATACCGCCTCACAGATAGTTATAGAATCACTAAACCAATTTCAAAGTTTCTTTAGCTCTAAACGTAAACTCCACGGATCTACGAATATATAGGCCAGGCACTCTTCAGAAACGTGATTCAGTGGGGTATTCTTGATATAAAATATTAAATCCTTGTCCGCGCTATCGCTTAATAATGCGCATATCTACAAATAGTTCCATCTTGAGCGAACAACCGGTGTGCAATACCCTATTAATATATACATTAACTACACATAGAGTCTCTTATCATGTTACACATGTAAAATAAGAGCTTTTAAGTTATAAAAAAAAAATCAGTTCTACTTAAACCTAATTCATTAATATAAACTTCGGAAGGTAATATAATCGCGCTCAAACAATGTCTTCTCAAAACCACCTTACTGTGTTGTAAGATAGGTCGAGTCTGAGGCTTTTAATGGAGATCCCTGATCCGAAGATGGCACCTCAACCGGCTCATCTCACCGAAGATATAAATTGGATAGACTAAATTTCCTCCACGTCAGATTAAGTACTGATTGTAAAATCGATATTCCACTGACAATTTTAAAATTCGAGTTTCTGCAAGTTTTTACTATTATTTTCTTGAGACTTTGCTATTTGTTTCTTTGTTTAAGTAACCTTGCGTGAGAATGTGACCTGTGCTTTCAATATATTGATAAGATTACGCAAATAGACAAGAAGTGTCGGTCTGTAATCCATACAAAAATACACACATTTTGATAAAATTATTACGTAAATGTATTCGTCCCGCCTTCTAGTAACATAAAAAATGAAAAAGCATCTATTATACTTCAGCTGGTAAATAGAGAATGGTTCAGTAGTTAAACTATATATCCAGTATGCTAAATTGTGCACATTGGGTCATTAAACGCTTAATCATTTTTCCGTGTCTGTACTGAAGTTCGTCGTGGTTCCTAGCTATTGAGTAAGTACACACGTGATGTACCTATATGCTCTCCTCACTAACGACGCGCAATCTGTCTAGTGTCTCTGCATTTTTGAAGTGGCAACAAAAAAAAAAAGTTCTGTTAGTCGAGATAAACGAAGGCAATAGCCTTAATAATTGTCACAATCGGTCAGTAGTAAATGAATTTAAATCATCGAGGAACAATTTTTACGATTCTCAAACCCAAGACTTATGACACAATTTTTGCTTTAACTTGCAAATGAAGATAAAGTATGAGTATATAGAGCGAAGAGTTACCCCATCAAAATAATAAGCAAGTCTCACTAGAGAAGTAAGTGAAAATAGATTACGACCTTATAAGTATATCATACATGATGATTATAATCCGACGCATGCTCGATTAAAATTCAGAAAAAAAATGATAATATTCAATATTAAAATCATACGAGATCATTCCTCTCAAGAGAAAATAGTATGATCGTAACTTATATCTTAATATAACCGTCCTGTTCAGGCTCAAAATCTTAACAGAAGCATAATTGAGTTTGACGGAGATATTGAAAGCATAGTGGACTGAATCAACAAAAACAACAGATATTACGCGCCCGTATGTTACTCGATATAATAATAATAATAAATACCTGAGTAGTTTGTAGAATACCGGAAACAGGTAAATAATAATGAGATAAGCATTAATTTGGTAATAATAATAGTAGTAATGATTTAATTAATAATAATAATTGATTTACTTTAAAAAAATTTTTTATAGATGAGAATAAATAAGAATATCATACTCAGATCTCCATGATCAATATCAAATATTTGCCGAGGGAGTTCTTCGTATCCTATATCCTATTCAAGTACCAACTAATATATGACAATATCGGCACTTCCGGCTCTTAATTATCAGTTCCCAATTAGTCAGTCCAATAAATAACAGTGTAAATATGTATATGAATAGCAAAATTACCTTAAATGATAATAAACACATATTCACTACTTCTATAGATAAAATAAAATTTAAAAACTATACAAGGGAAACTGCTTTTAAAACACTATTTTCTAATGCTAGCTAAATAATAAGAATGATAAATAATTGTAAACTAAATGCAAATACCAATGTTAATGTGTAAATACTAGCTACAAAATTCTAATTAGCTATTTCATCACCTTTTTGTAATGGCTCCGCTATTGTAAGTGAGTATATATTAGTGCCACTTTCAAGAAATTGTAATTTACCTTCAAGTTTCGTAATTAGTATACCGGATACCTTTGCAAATATTAAATACTATTAATACCTTATTTCATAATAGCAACTCTCGCAGGCCTTAACGGTGTACTGAACCACATACTGATAGGGGTAATACTAGTGGATAACTAATAATTTTTTCTATTATATATGTCAATTTAACTTATATACATTCTATAAGAATGAAATAAACAACAGATGGAGATACGATTTGAAACAATTGGTGTACTTCATGCGTCAAGATAATCATAACACATCTAAAACGCCTACCGCTTATCCTTATGAGTATATCTTATAAGTATATTGAAAAATATGGTCTGCCATAAACTTTTCTCTGTGCCATTCAGCGCGCTCCTCACAGAGAAGAATCACGACTTGGGATACAGAAATTTGACCCTTACCAAATATTAAATGCGCCTTTCTAAAGTTTTCTTCTTCCGGAATACAACATTTATTTTATATATTAATCAAGATAGTTCATATCTAGTAAAAATGATCATATTATGTATTCTGTCACTTGGTAATTGACAATATAAGAACATGTAATAGTAACCTTATTTCAAAGACCAACAAGTTCAAGATTGTTTCACAGTAAAAGATGCTTAAAAAACGTTGGTAAGAAATTAATACTGAAAATATTGTTTAATATTCAGTTTTGACTTATACCGTTTAATATAATATTTTCTAGTGTAAAAAATAATAATAATCCCAGATGGATGAGTGGTTTTCCACATGGTCCATCTAAAACCTAGAGAAGAACTGAATATTACGGCGCCCACAATTCCAATCCCGTCTGAAAAAGAGAAAAGTCGAAGGAAAAGATTACACTAAGCGACACAAGAAAAGAGAACTACAACGCGAAACAAAGTATAAGCCACAGAGAATTATATTAACACCATCAATACAAGCTTCTGAAATACAAAGAAAGATGAATATATCTGTAAAATGATGGAAAAAAATTAAGAATATTACAATTATAAATAGGCCATCTGGCATGGCAATTTGTCAAGTTGGGAAACAGTTTAAGTTTTGTTGTGTCGCTGCAACATAGGAGCAAAGATTCACGTCAGTTTTCTCAGATTAACATATGACGGGTTAAGTATTTCGTGATATGTTGCTTTACCTTTTGAGTAAGATGAAACCATGTTTCAAATGTCTGCTTCAAACTCCACTTTAAAAGTTACCATACAATTCCCAAATTATGTTACTCCCTTTGCAAATTAACACAAAAGAGAACCTGACACAACGGAGGAAACATTTATAAATTTGAAATGTAGAAATGTATAGAAGAGAAGAAAGCGCAGCCAGAAGCGATGAGAGAAGCTAGCAACGAAAAAAATAGCTGACAAGATAGCGAAGAAAAGACTCAAGAAGATGACACGCGAAAGGAGCAACAAGAGATCTAGCGTTCAGATGTCACTTTTAACAAAAAGCTTTAAAGTGCGCATGTGATCTTCAATACGCTTAACTTCTTACTAGCAATAGATGTGACTATAAAATACTCTATAAATGTCTCTAATAACTAAAACCACGCTGCTGATTGACGCTTAATCACACCAAACTCGAATCTTAAACCTCTACAACTAATAGTACTCCGTAAAACAAGTGAATCTGAGATCATAAATAACACGCTACGATCATGTCTTTAAAGAAGAAACCAGAAAAAGAAACATTAAATAGCTAAGCTGAGATAATAAGATTATAAATCATATAAGAATACATAAACAAGAAGACAATTATTTCAATTACTAAGATATTGTGTGTGGGTAATTCGAAGATCATCCAACTAATCATGAGCATAGCCTCTTATCGTCTCAGCAATATAACGAAGCGGACCTGATTGGTACTAGCAAACGCAAAAGAACTCCCGCTCCACCATGAGGAAAAAATATGTCTCAATGTTGCTCATTAAAAATCATATTAATTTAGAAATCATACGGTGACAGCGTTATGCTTGGCTAAACTTAACTCAGTCTCATAAGAAATACACCGTGAGTCATTAGCGTGCTCACCAGAATGAAAACTATCTCATATTGACTAGCGAAGAGCGAGATATCGAATTCTTTAAGGGTAAGCGATATGGGATTATACTGAAAATTCCCTGACGTATGTATATACTCGGTACTGCCCAGATGCATAGACTACACCCACAACACATAATAATATACACTATTTAATAGTTTCAATATCCACACAACCGAGCGAAGGACTCTCAAATAATACAATTTACATGGTCACTGCTCAGATACATATCCGAATGTCTCGCTCTACAAATATTCCATTAAGACCACTAATTGCAGGCCAAACCCTACCAAACTCACCTATCTTCGGACAGCTCCTAAAACTCTAACAGGTGGGACTTTTACCAAAAGGGCCGAAAAGATTTACCAATTCCCCATACAAAAAATTGGGCTCCTTGAGAACTGTCCGCGGTGAAACCAACTCTAAGAATGTTGCAATAGTGCAAAGTCAAAACCAAGTGCGTCCATTCATGGCGTGGGCATTACAATGAAGTATTCTTTCCCTTGCCAGATATCATTTTAATCACACGGGCCACGCTATAGGAACACCGTACTCGGCGGATGACATCTGTCAAGCCAAAGTCTGTCGATATTGGCAGCTTTATGACAAGTTGAGGACTTTATAAGACACAGTCACTCCTATAGCGCGCCTTATATATGCCTCAGAAAGCCACGCTGTAACAAACGATGGAACTCACCGAGTCTATATTCAATGAGTTCTCAATATGACAAATAATTACTTATTCAGTTTACCATAAATTACCCGCACGATCTACTATCACACTCCTACTAGCTCCTGATTAGATACTCAAATATCTTTGAACAGGATAACAGACATTACCATAAAAGGAATCGAGCTAGACCAAACGTATCCGAGTAACACCTAAACAAAAAACTGCGAGTTTAAAACTGCCAAAATTTCCACCAATTCACCTCCCCAACTATTCTTTCTAGATAAAAATATCACATTTTCGCCACATATTTTTGCCTGGCAATTCTACAAAAATCCTTAAATGTATAACCTAATAAGCTAATATGATTACTCTCTTAGATTAGTAATTTTTGTTCAAGACAACAATCCATGGACTATCCAACCCTATAATCTGCCAAGAAATTATACATATTACACCTAGATAATTTACTACTATGACTCATCACAAAATACTTAGACTACCCATTAAAAAGTATCGTTCCCTAGGAAGAAAGAGCTCTAAGCAATCATTTCTTTTCTTCCCAAAAGAATACTGAAACAATATCACAATGAATTGAGTCAAGTTCTTTGAGGAAAAATAAAACAACGAAAATTAAATAGAGCCAGAACTATCTTAAGGATCATACTAGAGAAATATTGAAGTATGGCTATTTACGTAAGAAAATCCTTTATCTTCGCATAGGTGAATTAAATGACAACACTTCTAATTTACTGATTATTTATTTCACCCCTAAATCTGAAATACATTTGTTGCCGCCAGGGAACCTGGAAGTGGAAAAACAAGAGTTTAACGAGCTTGCCAAACTTGTTTGAAAACCAAATATATTTTACAATCCTATAACCCAAAATAGATTGCGTGTGTCTAATACCCGACCCCATAAAAACAAAAAAAAATCCACATGCAAGTCCTTATAACACCCCTAAAACTATTTGCACAGTCAACCCCTATAGTAAAATAAACTATTCGAATAACCTAAGTTGAAATCTCATTTAGCAAATTAATCATTTGTTCAATATTAACTCCTAAAAAATAAGAAAATTAACGAGCTATTGTGTATTAATCACACTTGAATAACATTATGTTCTATAATTTTAAAGGTCCCTGTGAACAAATCAAACACTCCCACAATCTAGTATGTTACTTTCTCAAAACAGAAAAAACATAATCCTCTTAGTCTCCAGATAAATAGATTTACCCCTGTATGAAAAAAGACTAGAAAATTTTACAATACAATTCTATGTCATATTCCACACTCCTATTTTGTTGATAACCTTGAATATATATATCTACTTATATATATTAATTATCACCAATGAATTCACAGATTCTTCTTATTCTAGTCATTCAACTGAAATTGATTTACTCTATAAAGAAGGTAATTGGAATACCAATGAAAAAATTATAGTATTTTAATTTATTATATTAACATATCGAGTTTTATTATTTTAATAAAGCAATTCCGTGAGTTATATTTTTATAACTACTACACAATTTTATGTAGTTTTATATTTACATAAAAATAATATCTTATATATAATAATTAATATCCCATGTGACTTTATTTACTATACTAAATTTATTTTTAATATATATATATATATATTATATAGTAATATCTATATATATATATAATATATAATTAATAATATACATTACAACGTTCCAAATATTAATATTTATAGTTTTATTATTCAAGTATTTATGTGGGTTTCCTTCACGACAGGTATTATTGCTGTTATATATATTATATATATATATTTATAGATTATATATAATACCATTATATATTTTAATATGTGTATAATATGGTGATATATTATGCCGAAGTTAATATATATGTACGTAAATTTATATATATTATATTATATATTATAGGTATATTATGACATAATTACTATAATTTATAATTATTACATATATATATATACTATATTATATACATATTATACTAACCAAAATATAGTTATATAATTATTACTATATATATATATATATATATAATATCATATATATAGTAATTTTACTATACTACAGTATATATATAGTATATATATATATATAATCATATTATATTATACATATATATATATATATAGTATATCATTATATATCATACTTATTATATATATTCTTTTCTAAATTTTTTCTATTACTTATTTATATTTATATTATATATTAGTATTTTATTTTATTAAATATATATATAAGTAATTAATTAATTATATATAGTATATATATATATAATCATATAGAGTTATATATATATTATATAGTTATATAGAGATAGTATATATATATATTACTATTATAAATTATATATTATTAGTTATATATTATATATGTATTATTAGATTATACTATATATATGCAGTCATATATGCAGTATATACTTATTAATATAACATATCTATACGTAGTACTACGTATATATATATTATATATTAATATACTACTACAATATATATAATATTATTCATATAATTTATAATATATATATTTTATTTATAATTATTATTTATACATTAGGTAGTATATTTATATATAGTATATAATTATATATAAGTATTTTATATTTATATATATATGATATATTAGTATATATATATAAAATAGATAAACGTATATATAATAAACTATATATTATAAGTAGTATATATATAATGAGTATATATATAGTGTAGATATATATATATATAATTATTAATAATTATATATATATATATATATTATATAATATGCAAAAATGTACACGACTCAGATGCTGATATAATCATATAATATTATAAGTATATATATATATAGTACTATATATAGATATAGAAATATATAGTATAATATAAAATATATAAATATAGTATAATAATATTAATAATAAATATTGGAACAATATAAAATATATAATAAGTATAATATAGTAAATAATAATAAAGCGTAGTAGTATATATATATAATTAAATAAAATAAATTAATATATATTAGTTATAGGGTATAGATAGATTAATATAATAATATATCAAAATATATATATACAGTATGCAAAGTATAATATAAATATTAGTATATAATATATATGTTAGTTATGTATAATTAATTTATTTAAAAAGTATGTTATATATTTTGTACTTGGGTAGGGTGATATATATATATATAGTTAATATATAAATATATATAATATAATTAGGAAATAAAGTATATATTATATACTAATAATATAGATAAGTTAGTGAGTGATTTGAAATACGTAGATATATAGATATATATATAGTATATATGAGTTAGGTATATATATATTAGTATAATATATATATGAATCCCTATAATATATAACTATATAGATAGATATATATAATAAATAATATAATATATATATATATATATATATAATATATAATATATTATATATAATTATATTAAGTATATATATAATGATCTATATATATATCTATTATCTTAAGTTATTTTGATATATAACTTACTATAATTATATAGTCGCTCTGATAAACCCCGCTAAAATTTCTTCTCGAAAAGGGTAGGGTCCTATCTACGTAATTAAACAGTTGAGCTTCTCCATTACTATGATTAAATAAGAGGGATTTTGGTCATGGCAAATATTTACAAAAATTAGTGGAGGCGATGAAAATTTTGACTATTACTTAGCAATGTTATAAAACATAACGTTAATTAGATAATAGGCTGATTGGAATAAGTCTACGAGAAAGTTAATTTTCAAAATGAAGAACGCTATATAAATATAGCTTAAGAAATGCGGTT
>JABUQX010051643.1:12500-18913 GCA_015478945.1 Trachelipus rathkii | reverse complement strand
ATCAGGTTATGGTTATGTTAGGCTTTTTATTTGATGTGAAAACTTTTTACGTTAGCATATATTCGTGATCAGTGTATAAAGAGCTTGTTTTTTATGTTATGTTTATCTAAGATACTCGAAACTGGTGACTTGAAACAATAGATCAACTAGATACATAGTGAGATGGTGGGAGAGGGCGGCGGAGGAGAGGGTTGGTATGATTTACTATATTTACTGCTTTTAGGAGTGAAAAAAGCTAATTTTTTAAGTTATAAACACAAAATGAAAAAAAATTGATAAAAAATATATTTTTAAACAAAATAAAAGAAAAATAAATAAAAGTTTTGTGTTATGTTATACAAAATATGACTTGAATCAATAGATCACGGGTGGGTGGGGGAGGGTAGAATGGGTGGTTTGATTTACTGATTTACTGGTTTAGGGTGTGTAAAAAACAAATTTTTTACGTTATAAGCATAAAAAGAATAAAAGTTTTGTGATGTTATACAAAATGTGACTTGATCAATAGACAATAGATCAGTTTAGAATCACGGGTTGGTAGGCTGATTAGGCGTTAGGTGGTTTGACTTACTGATTCACTGTTTTACTGCTTTATGGTATGTAGAAACGTAAATTTTTTACGCTATAAACATAAAAAGAATAAAAATTTTAGTAAAAATAAAAAGTTAAAAGTAAATAAAACAAAAATAAATAAAGGTTTGTGTTATGTTATACAAAATATGAATTGAATCAATAGATCAATAGATCAATAGGTGGGGTGGGAAGGGTGGATGTGTGGTTTGACTTTACTGATTTTTACTGCCATAGGGTATTGTAAAAACGCAATTTTTTTAAGTTATTAAACATAAAAGAATAAAAGTTTTGTGTTATATATACAAAATATGACCTAATCAATAATTAATAGATCACGGGTGGCGTGGGGAGGGTTAGGGTGGGTGGTTTTGATTTTACTGATTTTAGCTGCTTAGGCATATGCTAAAAACGCAAATTTTTTGTTATAAACATAAAAAGAATAAAAGTTTTGTGTTATGTTATACAAAATATGACATGAATCAATAGATCAATAGATCACAGGTATGTGAGGGAAGGTAGTTGTAGGGTGGTTTGATTTATGATTTACTGCCTTCTTAGGGTGTGTAAAAAACGCCAAATTATTTACGTTCATATACATTTATACAACGTAAAAGTTTTATTTAAAGAAAATATTTTAAGCAATAACAAAAAATAAATTAAAAAATAAATTAAAAATAATTAATAAAATTTAAAAGTAATTAAAAAAATTAAATTGAAAACTAAAAGTTTTATAAAAATAAAGAATTAATTTTTAAAATGAAAATTTATAAAAATTAAAATAGCAAAAAATAAAATATTAGTTGACGTTTACAAAAAGAAAACGAGATTTTGGAAAAAATAGAAATGTCATTCTGAGGCGTAAACCAATGTTTACTTAACCTCAGCACCTCACCGCCACCGGTCCTCCAGCGACCGTGCATGGTACCAACTCTGTCATCCTTCTCAGTCTCCTTCTCCATCCTTCCTTTCCTTCCTCATTCTTCTTTTCTCTTTTGCGCTCAGTTATTATTTCTTCTAGGAGAAGAATCCTTTCTCCAAATTTCAACCTTCTACCGGAATTGCTAAATTTTTTAGGGAGCCGCGCCCACCTACGGGGGGCGCCACAGACACGTAACCTCATGTTTGTGCACCGCTCGCTGTGCGTAAAATTCGATACCCTGCTGGCTATCGATTGTTCGATGCAAGCCCCCATCACACGTGTTCCTAGCGGTGTGGTGCGGTGCTGGCCTTGGCTCGGGATGTCATATACGGTAGATAACAGTATTATTTTATTATACATATATACTAATATATAGTTATAAACGAATGAAATTTTTGGATATATTATTATACATTCATTTTATATCCAGTATTATATATCTATATATATCTAGATATATATATTATATATATATATATATATATATATATATATATATATATAATATATATATATATATATATATACTATATATATATTTATTTATTTATTTATTTATTTATTTATTTACTTATTTATTTTATTTATTTATTTATTTATTTATTTATTTTATATTATTATTTATTCTTTATTTATTTATTTATTTATTATTTATTGATTTATTTATTAATTGTATTTACTTTCATTTATTTATTTATTTTATTTATATTATTTATTTTATTTAGTTTTAATTATTTATTTATTTATTTTTAATTATTTATTTCTTATTTATTTTACTGATAGATTTATTGGATTTCGAAAAAAAACTTTCGTTTTTTGTGGCGGTTGGGAGGGTGGGGGTGGAGGGGACGGAGGTGGGAGGGGAGCGGGAAATAAAAAATTCCCACCGGCGTATCCAAAAAATTTCCCCCAGAGGCTGTGAAATTTACCCTCCGGTAACTACTTAGGGAGTTATATATATTATATATAATATAGATATATATCATATATTTACTTCTAGTACATCTAGCATATAATACTAGATACAGTTATCTAGCAATATACAATATACTCATTACTATATATACTACTTATATATATTATATATATATATATATTATATAATATATTATAGAGTATATATATATATAGAGATGTATGGTGACATCCGGATCTGCGCATGACATCCGCATTAAAATTGACATCCGCAACCGGCAACCAAATCTCTGGAAACATCGCACATCGGCATCCGCGTCCGCGATCCGCATCCGCATTCCACACTTCAACGACATCCGCATCCGCACTTTTTGTCATGAGGATGCGGTATGTGATATATATATCATATATATATATATATCTTATATATATATATATATTAGTATAATATATTATAGTATATTATATATATAGTATATCTATATATATATATAATCAATATTATATATATATCATAAAGAAAAGAGGTTAAGCAAGAAGGAAAACTGTATGAAGTTGTTGAAAGAAAAAGGAAAAGAATATCCAACTTTAGTGAAAATTGCTCGTATTTATCTTAGTTGCCCTCCGAGCAGTGTTGCAAGTGAACAATTATTTAGCTCAGCTGGTCTCATTTACGATGAGAAGCGTATGCGACTTCTGGGCGAGAAGGCAGAAAAACTTTTATTTTGAAGCATCAATATAAACTCATATAAATCGCTTTGAGTATTTAGAAATTGTATACTAGACAAAGTTAAGAGCATAATTTTTGTAAGCCACTTTCTGATGGGTGGAGGTTGGGGAAAAGTGGATGGTGTAATGCCAAAGCGAGTGCGGTTCTATGTCCCACATCCTAGAAACTTTCAAATTCATTGAAAGGCTAAAACTCGCTATATATATAGGGTATTTAAAAATATTGTAAAAATTTTTTGGTATCATATAATATATTATATATATTATATATAGTATATATTATATATATATATATATATTATATAGATATTATTATTATATATATATCATTTTGTGCTTATATCCGCATCCGTATTTCCGCGCGGGGGAGTGACATAACATCCCGCATCCGGCGGATTGTAAAAAAATCTTTACGCATTCACATCCACATCAGCGGAGGTTAGAAATCTTACATCCGCACCCGCGCGATTGTCAAAAATTTTGACATCCCCGTACATCACTAATATATATATTATACTATAGTATAATATAATATATATATATACTAATATATATATATATAGCTATAGTACTATATATATATATATATATTAATATATATTTATATATATATATATATATATATATATACTATAATTATATATTATATATATATATATATATACGGTAATATATATATATATATATATATTGATATATATAATATATAATATTATATATATATATAATAATTATATATATAGTATATTATATATATATATATATATATATATATATATACGGTATATATATTATATATATATTATATATATATATATAATATAATATATATATATATATTATATATATATATATTATATCTTATATGGTAAAAGTAAAAACTTTAACGGGCCAACGATGGAACGAAGAGGTCGGATTCAAAAAAAATTTAACTGGTAGCCTCTATAGATATATAAATAGATGTTTTAGGGGGCGAGGAATTTTTATTTCGTTAGGGGTTGACATACCTAACCTATCTAACCTAATTTTCACGCTTAGTCCATAAAAAAAATTCATTCGCCCCCTAAAACATTTTTTATGACCATAGAGGCTACCTGCTGAAAAAAAGTTTTCCGACCTCCCGCTTTCCGGTGCCGCTTAAGTAACTTTCGTCCATATTATATATATATATAATATATTACTATATTAGTAGTACTGCAAATTTTTTTTATAGTATTATATATATATATAATATATATATGTTGTGTGTGTGTGTGTGTGTGTTAACCACCCTATCCTGTGATTAGGTTTCAGTCCATCTAGGTTAGGTCTAGGTTTACAGAAACTTAGTAGATCGATCTTAGGTTAAGCTAGGTTTACGGCATCGTTCATCTATATAGGTAATTAGGTCATGATTAAGGACCCTGCTAGTCAGGGTTATTGATGTTTTGCAAGTATGCCACAGAACCAAATATTGTGCTTATTTACTTAATAAAAATTTCTTATCATAACCTCAACTAGCAGGGAATCTAAACCGAAACTTAACCTATATGGATCGACGATGCAGTAAACCTAGACCTAACCTAGGTTTATTGACAATCCAAAACTATAATATAATATATTAATATATATACTATATATATTATATATATATATATATATATATATATATATAAGTTTTATAATATATATATTATATATATATATATATATATGTATGTATATATACTTTTATAGATACGTATACAGTATATTTATATATATATATATATATACTATATATATATATATATATATATATATATATACTATATATATATATAATATATATATTATATATAGCACCACTCCTTGAAAAGGAAGTTACATAATTAAGACATGATATCCCGAAAAATGTCGTCCGAACGCCTGCTCGTGTATCCCTGCAGTGTCATCGTGTGGCTAAAACTCCAATAGAAGGAGGCGCTAGAGTTACCACAAGTTGTTTTTTTATCAATGTTAAATTTAGAAAAAGCGTAATTTTAGTTTAATTTTTTTTAATTATTTTTAAGTGGCTCGAGCAGCCCGACGGAATGACCAGAGGTGGGGGGGGACGAGTCCCCCGTCGTCCCACGCTGAGGCCGAGAGACCCTGACTCTTTCCGTCTTTGCGAAGGTTTACCCTTGGGTATTCCTTAGTTAAAAAAAAAACTGCTTTATTTGGCAACTTTAAACGCACTATTGCCTTAAAATAATCGAAAAAAAATCGATCTTACATCGTTCGTTCGAATATATCGGCAATAAAAACTTGTTAAAAGTTATTGTTCAGTATTATATATATATATATATATATATATATATATTATATATAATATACTATTATATATATTATATATATAGTATTATATATTATATATTATATACTTATATATATATAGTAGTATACTTATATATATATAATATATATAGGTCCTGTTATGTTTTACGACCGTCAGTTTTGATTATTTTTTTTGTTTCTTTTAATATAATATTTCTAGTATAATGATCCCAACTAATCAATCTTAAGTGGTGACGGACTATGATTCAAAAAATAGCGAACCTGTTACGTTTTACGAATCCGTCAAGTTTTTATTTTTTTTTTTTAACTAAGTGTCGTACTTTTCTTTTATATTTTCATTTTTTTTTCTTTTTTCTTTTTTCCTTTTTTAACATTTTTAAATTCAGCTTTATTATTGGTGCATTCACAAATATTGTAATGTGTTTTTTTTTTTAATTTGCTCGCTACATATTTTGAGATATTTCATTTTTTTAATTTTTTTTTTATTTAAATGTGATTTTTTAAAAATTATTTAAAATATTTTTAAATTTATTGAATCACTGTCCGTTACCACTAAAATTCATTGTTAGTATCAAATACTAGAAATATTATTTTTTAAAAAACAAAAAAAAAAAATCCAAACTGACGGAGTCGTAAAAAAACATATCAAGGGCTCCTTGTATATATATATATATATAGACGTATATATATTATGTATATTATATATATATATATATACTATATATATATATTAAATATATATTATAAATTATTATTATATATATATATATATATATATATATATATAGGTCAGCGTTTAGTATAACCGTCATATGTATCTTAAAAACTATTAATGCTACAGTAAAACGGAATACATTGGTGGAATGCTGGTCCAATTCTAGTACGGAAAATGAAAAAAAAAAAAAAAAAAAAAATATCTCAAAAACTACAATAGCTACAGCGAAAAGGAATACATTTTTGGAATCCTTGTAAAATTTCACAT
>JABUQX010051643.1:0-2500 GCA_015478945.1 Trachelipus rathkii | reverse complement strand
ATTGCTTGAAATTTATGAGTTTTTAAGAAAGAAAGTAGGGGTCTAACTTCCAGTGAGGCTTCCTTGATTTTTAAAATTCCCACTTTACGTATCTATCGTTCTCTGTGTGGCCTTCTCCCTTATTTCCATTTCGGTCGTTCTAAAGCAACTATTGTGTGTGACCATCGTTCATCCCTTAAAATTTTTAATAGTGGTGTTCCTCAGGGTTCTTCTGTCTTATTTCCAATTTTGTTTTCTACTTCTAATTAATGACATCCTCTCCTTTGCATCATCACATATACACTCCTATGCCGACGATTTCACCTTTCATTACTCCTTTTATTTTTAAAAATGTCACGCCAAACAACAATTGTCTAAAGTAAGGAGATTGAACTTGAAGCAAATAACATTTGATCTTTCTCGAATTTCTAATTGGAACAGACAAAGCATGATTGTTAGCAATGCCTCAAAAACTCTGTTTCCTCGTCTTTACACTTGGCAAAATCTTCCACACAACTATAACATCTTCCTTGAAAACACACAACTCAAAACTTCGTCTCTCTCTTTAATATTTTTGATGTTTCTTTTTCGTGTTCTTTCTTCGAAGAATCACATTATCTCTCTTTCAAAACTTTTGGTTGACTCTTCTGAAGCGAATTTAGAATTTTATCACACCACTCCAGTTGCTTGCTCTTTTTAGCGGTGCCGTTCGCCCCTGTATATGTAGTATACATAACACATATTATGAGGTGGATCCACTCACACGACTCTAATTGAAAAAGTGGAATCTTTTGCTCTTTTTTCTTATCAACCAATTTAGTCTCACTAACTGTTTCCTGTTTTTTTTTGCCCATCGAATTGTTGCTCCACTCTCTTTATACTCTCATTATTACAACGGACATTTCTCTGCTGAGCTCCAGCCGCATAATTCCTCCATTGAGAAGGGCTTGTTTAGCATTCCTTTCTTCATAATCTTACCCTTTCTCTGACCAACTCTCTCACCCTAGACTTAACAGCTATGCTCAATCTTACATGTACTCCACTTGTAAAGTTTGGAATTCAATTCCTTCATATATTTTTCCAATTTCTTTTGACTTGCATACGTTCAACCATCGTGCAACGGGTCAAATTGGTTTTTAATATAATCTGGCAATGATAGGAATTTTTCACAACTTTGATGGAATTTCGTATGTCCCTGGCCTCTGCTCGCCGATATATATATAAATATATATATATATATATAAATATACTATAACTATCCACATAACCTCAACCCATCAATAACAACACAATCCTACCATAATCACATACAAAAAAACACCCAAACCAACAAACAAACGCAAAACACACAAACTATAGCAACCCAAACTACCACCTCACTACAACCTAAATCCACAATCCTCCACAAACCACACAAAAACCACAAATCACCTACTCACCCATAATACTCCTATAATACCACTATTTATGCGAAAAAATACGAATATGACAAACATATAAATTCTACAATAAAAACCACTTTATTCAATATAACTCTCAAAAGACACGTCACAGCAGCCTAAAATAATGAAGATATCAATAGAAAACACGAAAAACTAAGCAAACATAACCATACCTACCACCCAACACCACAAAAACATCAATCCTACCAATAACCTAACAAATAACTAATATATATATATTATATATATAATATATATAAATACTAATATATATATATATTAATATATTATTATATATATACATTATATATATATATATATATATAATATATATATATTATATATATATATATAATATATATATACATCTATAATATATATATATAATACATATATAATAAGTCATATATTATATATATATATATATATAATTATATATATATAGGTGGGTGAGGACTGATATCGCGCATCCGAAGCGACAGATTTCCCCATTGACAAATATGGAATGTATATGTACCATCCAAATAACCCAATTTCAATGATTCACTCCCCATTTCTTATTCATATCCACACTTCTTCAATGCAATAGGCAATACTTTATTTATACAATAAAAACCTTTACAAAACAAGTATTTTTTAAAATTTACTTAAAAATTATCCACACGACTAGACTAGCCTAGCCTCGGAGGAACCAAGAGGCTCTGCTTTAAAAGTTAGCCTATATACCCATCCCCTTCCACCATCGCCACTTGGAAGTTGATAGTCGTGTCCGATGGTTTGTTCAATACCGTCATAAAATTACCAGTTTGTTCTAATGCGCGCTTTGTTGAGCATCACCTCTCCTCCTCCTTTAAATTTCATCTCTTAATCGTAACCAAAACAAATGTGTTTGATTGAGCCTTTGGAGAGCAAACCTTACTATGCTCCTTCTCACATTCTCTATCCTCAATTTTCAGTCAAAGGCGACTGTTGGGTTGGGCTGTGCCCAACAATGTTGTATGTTTTTGTATCTCTCAATTGAAATGTGGGTTGGCCGAGCACCAGGTTTCTCCTCACCACACAACACCGCACCAGGAGCA